>ML430623.1:0-128804 GCA_005239525.1 Nicotiana knightiana | reverse complement strand
ATTTTATTAAAATTTGAAGTTGAAGACGGGGACATGAGTTGTCGCACCCGAGTGTAGATTACGTAGTCAAGACCATGGTCATGACAGTTTTAAAGTGCATATTTGAGGTCATGTTTGATTATTCTTTAGGTTTTTCTATTTGAAATAACATTTTAGTTTTAAATTCAATTAGGACGTTTATGGATTTATCTTGGACAAGTTACGATGGCGTACACTTGTTTGTTTTTGGACACATCGCAAACACGTTACATGAAATGCACCCATGATTACTATGTGCAATTTTATTTATTGTTTGGAGTTGAGGGTTGGGGGCACGAGTTGCCACACTCGAGTGTAGGTTATGGCAATTTGAGATAATACTCGATTCTTTACCAAATTTCAAACTAAAAAGTATCTTTCTACCCAGAGGGTTGCCTAAACATGAAATTCGTCAGCCTAAAAGACAACATATTTTGGGCTATGGCCAAATTTTAGCCCTAATTTATTTTTAACCCTTTTGGCAAATCCTAATTATGGCTTAGTTGTAAAAGAGATAGAAACTACACAATTATAAAGGGAATCATGCCATCACATAAAGAAAATCAGATTACTGATTTGCAAGTCGCTTATTTAAGAAGTTAAATGAGCACATTTAGCTATGGTGTTGACTTAACGGATTTTAACAATTCCAAATGACCTAGATTCATGTTATTTAATGTCGTATGTACAAAGCCTTGTTCGATAGCATTTATACATGTTACTGTGTTGCAAACTCAGAAAGTTCAAAACGCACAAAAAGACTTTTGGATCACAGATTCCTATTTGCATTTCTCGAGAGTCACTGAATCTGGAACACTTATTATTTTTTTTAGAATCTTAGCAAATGTTTACAAGTTCATACAAAATGCATTTGAACTATAAAATTTATACCTACTCGTTTGGTAATTCATTTTGGAGACGAAAATGAAAGATTTTCTTTTCGTTGTTTTGTAAATCAAAGGAGTTTTTATGAAATAAATATTTTCAAACCTATAGTCCTCAAGATGAATTTGTTTCTTCTTATACGTATATATTGAGATTGTACAAAAAGGGAGGGGTTTTGGACAATAATCAAACCGTTACAATAATTACTAAAATGAGGGGCCGACCTAGTTCCATGAAATGAAAAAGACATACACTGAATAAGAATTTAGTTCAGTCCCTTCTTTACAACTAGTACAAAAAAAAGAAGAAAATTAGTTTATTACATTCTCGTTTTCTACTGTACATTTCCAATAGTAAAAAAAACAACAAACAAGATAATAATGCAAATCCGCTGTCGCTCCTGTGCGAGCCAACAGCCCCTTCACGTCCTCAGCTTGTATTTCCAAAGAACTTTGGTCATTTTAGGCATTTCCTAAGGATCGAATCTGACCATTTATAGGTTCAGATCCCCTTCCTTGATGCCTTTTGTAATAATAATCTGACTATTCTACAACTGTTTATGCATTATCATAGGGTGAATCTGACCATGAATGGGTCAGACTTTTAATCCCACCATGCCAACATTAACCTAAGTTTAGATCTCCATGGACACTTACTTACTGAGCCTCTTTAATGACCAAGAGGACACAAATAAGAGCATCTTAACTATAAGTCCAACAATTGCTATTTGGACAGTAGTACCAATAGGCTTTTAAGCATTCGCAGGATAAGTCATACCATAAAGGAGGTTTGACTCAACCTTGATGATGCTCTTACACCATTTTTGACAGAGTAGGTTCTTGCCTTTTATGGACTGAATCTAACCATAGAAAGGGGTCAGATTCAACTCCATAATGGTCATATTCATCTCATAATTGTTCTGTGATTTTGATTTTTTTCGCATTTTTGAGAGGGTGAATCTAACCATTTGAAGGGTTCAGATTCCCTACTCTAAAGCCCCTGTTGATAACCCATTTTTTGTACCCTTAAAGGGTGATAAGCTACTGTTTAAGCACCTAATATGGGGTGAATTTGACCATTATAGAGGGTCAAATTCATCTACCCTAGTGTTATTTCATGATAATATCTAGATTTCTAAGGCCTGAACCAGACCAATATTTAAGCATCTTTATAGGATAAATTTAACCATTGGAGGTTAAGTTCATTACCCTTTGATGTTGTTTTCCAAAAACCCCTCGATTACACAATCATATAAAGACTGTTTTAAATTGAAGCAGACTTATACGAAGTTCAGAGATTAGAAACTAAACAAAGATAATGTAATACTCTATATACATGCCTCACATCTTTGTCACATAAGTTTATACATGAATAGGTTTAAGAAAATAAAAATACAGATTCATGGAGGAAAGACAGTGGATTTCAGATCTTTATATTTCATAAAACAAACTCAGCTTACATACCTTTAAGAGCAAGATAACAAAAGGAACCTGACCACATAAAGGTCAGGCAGATGGAAATCAGCAAGAAGAAGAAAAACCCAGCAGCCACAAACAGCACCTACGAACAGCAAGAAACCCATAGTAAAGAAATCCAGAAAAGGATGATTTTGAATACCAAACGATTGAACAAAGAANTCTGTTTTTTCAAGTCTTTTAGTAGTCAAAAGAGTTGTATTTTCCAGTCCAAAAAAGGTTCAAAGAAGAGTCCAAAAAAAATCTCCCCTAGTGGTAAAAAGTGTATGTATATATAGGGGCATTTGGGATAGGATATGCTCAGCATATTCCTTATCCAATAAGCTTGAAATAGTACCAATGCAGCTGTCACCTTATCCTTTTGGAACAGCTGCCTATTTTCAGATCATTCCAGCCCTTATTCCCCTTTTGAAATTACTATTTTAACCCTCAAATATCTTATTTCTTGATATTTCCTTATTCTAGAAGGTTCTTGGGTTGTTACACCCAAGATTCCTCAATTAAAATCCTATACTAACCCTTAGGACATCCTAGAATTATCTTTTAGTAATCAGGGAATAATGTTAAGTTAGTAGGTTGATTAACTTAATATTTCAAATCAGTACTAGTGCTAATGAAATTGATTTAAGTTATTTACTAGAAGTTGAAATTACTTAAGGGTGAGACTGAGTGAATCATTTGTTCTTAAACTTAGTTAATTGAATAATTGATCTTAACTAGTTATCTAGGACTTAGATCGACTATGTTGTTAGATGATTTTTAAAATTAGGTCTACTAGTTAAGTGTGACTAATTTCTTATTGCCCAAATTAATTTAACTTAAATTGACTACCATTTGAATTAAAATCAGTAGTTAATTGAACTAATTGGTTTAAACATTTTCGTTAGGTGTAATTTAGGCTTATCTATTAACTCTTAGTCAATTGAGTGATTAATTCTATAAAACTGAACTTTTAACCTATTTTGATCATTCTAGGATCTTAGTTTGATTAAAGAAAGCTAGTAAGGTTAATAATTAGGTAATAAGTAACTCTATTCTAATTTAATTAATTAGTAGCTAAACTTTGTTGCTTTATCAAGGGTTGATGAATTTCAGATTAATCAATTACTTTAAACTTCTTAGACTTAGGTCAATTATACTATTATTTAGTTCAAATGTATACTTAATTAATCGCACATAAGTGTCTCTTCATTACCTAATTACTATTACTTGATTGATTAAAATCGATTGAAACTAAAGTTGAAACCAAAAAAAAGTAAGTAAAAAAACAAAACAGAAAGTATAATTAGTATAGGCCTGCCTATTCAACAAACAAAACCAACAATTCAATTAAAACAAACATCATGTTACTTAAACAGAAAGGTTCATGAACTCCTAAACCAGATTAGTAATCAATCCTTAAAGCGAGAAACTCAATAGTTGAGTGAAAATGGGGAAAGAAAGGGGGGATAACAGTCTTGGAGGAAATAATAATCTCCGACCAGTGAACAATTTAGACAATAAGGTACAGATCAGGTATGCATGCATATTTAGAACTAAACAGGCCAAGAAAAGAAGATATTCAACAAAAAACCAAACTCGAACCAACAATTTCAAGCTAATCGGCTAAAATATCATAAATCATAAATGGTTATTATACCTTTGACGCATGCATTTTAAAGATCCAAACTAAATCAAGAACAAAAAAATGCTATATGAGAACAGTAAAACATAAACACATGTATCAAACAGTGAGGCATGCGATTTTATTTTTTTTTTCTAAAAATGAAGAAATGTTAGAAATGAAAAGATAAGGGGGGAAGGGATACCCGCGAGGTGCTGACAGACTCCGGTAGGGTTTGGAAATGATCCAAACCCACATGAATTAACAGCTCTCATCAAGAGTTTTTGACTCATGTAGCTGTGAACCATTGATTATTCTGAACCGACTTGGTAATAGGAAACTAGGTTTTCTGCCTTTCTTAGATCTGAAATCGAAGGGACCCGGGTGGGTTTTTAGGGAAACTGATGGTGGGATGGGGTTAAGGGTGAGGAGAGAATCATAGGGCGGAAGTTTGGGGGTGGTTCGGAGGTCGTCCGCCACCGGTAAGCGATTTCCGGTGGGCGGAACACGGTAGGAATCCTAGGCGGCTAGGGTTTCTTTAGAGAGAAGAGAGAGAGAGAGAGACAGACGAAGGGGAGGGGGGGTTAGACTTTCTAAGTGAATGGGGGGTAGGGTTTAGTTTGGACATTTAGATAGTTAGGGATTGGGTAGTTCTCAGCCGTTGGATCTCGAAAGATCAACGGCTGAGATTTAGCACCTCTTAAACGGTGGGTACTGGGTTTGGGCAGGCCGGGTAAGGGGTTTGGTTGGGCTGGACTGGGTCGTTGGTGAGGCAGCTTGGGCCTGGGCAATTCTAGCCCAGGTCCATTTTAATTCATTTTCAACAAAACCAAACTTAATTAATTAAATTAACCTAAATTAAAACGTAATAATTAGTTCTAATCCTAGTCTTTGTTTAATTAATAAATTAATTAATATCACTTAATTTACTCCTAATCAATTAAAGGACAAATTTCACAATGTTAGTTAAAAGAAATAATTAAATCAAGAAATTAACATTAACCTACTTTATATCAAACAATTATATTTATTTAAATGATAACTAAGGTTATGCGTCTAATTATGCCGCTTTAAATTGTTTATATGTTTAAAAGGCGAATTATGATTACATAATGCGAAATTAATTCATGAATAACACTTAGATTCAATAAAAATCATAAAGCTAAATAATTTATTGAATTTTGTGTAGGATTATATGGTAGGTAATCACGTGCTCACAATAGGGAGTTTTGTTCAAGGGAGACCTGATCATGCACCTGTTCACCAAGTAGCAGGCAGTGTTGATAGCTTCTGCCTAGAAGTTGTTTGCAATCCCACTATCGATCAGCATTGTCCTTGCCATATCTTCAATAGTTCAGTTATTCCTTTCCACAACTCCATTTTGCTGTGGAGTTCTTGAGGTTAAGAGTTGTGGGTGATGCCATTATCGTTGCACAATCCATCAAATTTAGCATTGTTGAATTTTGTTCCATGATCTAACCTAATGCATGCTACTTTTGATTCCATCTTTACTTGAATCTTATTCACAAAGGCTACAAAAACATCAAAGGTCTCATCTTTGGTTCTGAGAAACAGAGTCCAAGTGAATCTGGAGTAGTCATCTACTATCACAAAGATGTATATTTTTCCTCCCATGCTTGGCAATCTCATAGGGCCACATAGATCCATATGAAGGAGATCAAGTGGTTTTGAAGTTCTGACATCCTTCTTTGGATTGAATGAAGACTTTACATGCTTTCCTCTAGCGCAGGCACACACACTTTGTGCTCTCTGAACTTTGACTTGGGCAGACCACGAACCAGGTCCTTTTGGACCAGCTTGTTCAGTAAAGAGAAGCTTGCATGCCCCAGCCTTCATTTCCACAGTTCAGCATCATTATCAACTGCTTTCAAGCAGCTCAGATCACCATTTTGTAAGTATTCGAAATCAGCAACGTAGATATTCTTGTATCTTTTGGCCACAAGTACAACTTCAACAGTTACAAGATTTGTAATTGTGCATATCTTCGACAAGAACTCCACTTTGTTTCCTTTATCACATATTTCATAAATGCTCAAGAGACTGTACTTAAGACCATTGACATAGTACACGTTCTCAATTGAGTGACTGAGTGATTTTCCAATTTTCCAACACCAAGAATGTACCCTTTTTTCCCATTACCAAAGGATACACTCCCTCCTTGCGGGGCTTTTAGTGAAAGAAAGTCCATGGTTTTCACGACCCAAAACATAGGCCGTCCAGGCCGTACAATCCTTTCTGTACACGAAATATGTCTACAAGCTTCTAAGAGTATATAAATATCATAAAGGTCGGGACAGAGTCTCGCCTTACCAAACATTACGTGTCTAAATCATACTAACCAACGAGAAACTCCAAAGCAAATGGAGTGCACCAACATCTTCCGCTGAGCTGATAGCCTACTTGGAGGGCTCTCGACCTGTCTATTAGGGCCTGCGGGCATGAAACGCAGCGTCCCCGGGCAAAAGGGACGTCAGTACGAATAATGTACCGAATATGTAAGGCACATAAATAAATACATAAGAGACATGGAATACATATAGAGTACATGACTCAACCTGTAAATCTGAATAACTTTTTCATAATAAATCATATTTAGCATCATGCATATGCGTATGAATGTCACGTCGTGCATAGGTATATGTTTCATAACATCATCAGCCTCTGAGGGCATCCCATCATATCATATCGACCACTGTGGGCAAAATCATCATCGTATACCAGCTGATCAGGTGGTGGTGCGTATATAACGCCATAACCTTTCCCATATCCCATATACACATATATACATACATATATACGTGTATATAACTCTGTTCGAATTTACATATATATATATATATGCGTATATAACGTCATTTGAATCATATTTCAGCCATTGTGGGCAACATCATCATCATATACCAGCTGATCAGGTGGTGGTGCGTATATAACGCCGTAACCTTTTCCCATATCCCATATACATATATTTACATACATACGGGTATGTAACGCCATCTAGTCATGGGTCAATGTGCATATATAAATGCATGAAATGCATATGAAATACGTCAATAAAATCTCTCGGTACGTCATAAGGCCATTATGCCTCTGATTAATATCATAACGTAAACTCTTTTCAACTTTCCTAATATTTTTCTGAGACCCATGAACAGATGATAAAATATTATGACACATGGAAATTCAAGAACATATATATCTCTAATACTTCTATGAATAGAGTGATTTATGGAATTTGTTCATTTGCACATTTCGTTAGTATTGCATGGATCATGCCAAAAGAAAGAAGGGATAAACTTAACATACCTGGGGTAGGAAAAACTCTGTATAATATTCTTGGCGTAGATTGCACTGTACCCTTTTGTAACCGCAAAATTTTGACGGAATACGCTTTTGTTCCATGAATTATTTTGAACGAAATGAATCTTCTGTTTCTGTGAAGTATTTTGAACGAAAATGAAGCTCTTGTTCTATGAAGTATCTTGAATTAGAAAGAATGGAACATGTCTCTTTTACTTTATAATTTTTTTAATGTTTTCTGGTTCTTCTTTTGTACAAATGGAATGGACAAGATTCTATATTAAACCTTACTTGAATGTTTTAATTGTTCCAAGATAAGACACCTATACATGGAATGACTTAAGAGACATTCCTTTATTTGTGGCCTTCTTCCACGTGGGGAGTGGGGTGGAGATTATTAATATTTACCCACTTATTAGTTAACCGGGTAATGTTTTATTACCCAGTAATTAATCCATTACCCGCATAATTTAAAAATTACTTAAAATTCTATTTATTTTCAAAATAATTCATATATACTTTATATATTACACTACCGTGGTCATATGGTACCTTGCATGGTACTAGTCCATAAATACCGAGTATTTTAGCTCGGGCCGCATTTTATCCCAAAATGTCAAACTTCGACAAAATTTGTTTTCTTTGACTTGCTCCCCCTTTCACTTTCATGAATTTACTAATCACTTGTGAAATATCATAATCCTTATAATCCCCAAATAATTTTTTTTCTTGGACAAATGTTAGTTACCTTACGACAAATTCAACGTAAAATACTGCAGGGTGCAACATCGTCGTAACTTATTACTGCGGAGCGTAATATCATCGTAATGTAATATTGTCGGATACAACACTGTCGTAACTTACTACTGCAGGACATAATATTGCGGGGTGTAATGTCATTCCCCCCTTTGGAAAATTCGTCTTCGAATGATTATTGATGCTCTTATCATTTTTGGTTATTGGATCCCTGTGCTTATAGCCTTTTATCCAAAGTATGGACTATTCACGATCTTCTGCCTTTGAGTATCGACTATTCACGATCTTCTGCCTTTGAGTATCTCGTACATTGTTCACCTTTACCTTACTTCCCTTAAAATCTTGCATCGTATCTTCTATATCTTTCGTGACCTCCCTTCCACCTAGGTGTAATTCACGTCCATAACTTGAAGCTCTTATTAATATATTCACACCTCTGGTATATACAAAATCCGGTGGGAGCTTCGTGCTGACTTCTTATGAGGCTGGTACTTCTTCTAGTTGGCTTTCTTGTAGAACCATTATAGATTAAGATTGTTGTGTTACTTCTCTTGAACATCTGATACTAAGAGTGATTATGTCATGTTCTTCAGCATAACTTCTATAATTTTTCTAGGTCTAATAATCAGACTCCTAATTTACTTCGGTGATGTAATTCTTTTGTTTCCTCTTCCTTCATATCAGCCTTTACGTAGGCTTAAGCTATCTTCCGATCTGTGGCTCATGGTATCAGTAATTACTTTAGCCTTTCATGGGCGTTATGGAATATCCATGATACAATCTTCTAACAATTCAATCCTTTGTCTATGCCCTGAGCTTAATTCTTTCTTTAAACTTATACCGGAGTCTTCTATAGCCGTATGATTGTCAACAAATATGTTGCCTGGATAATGCTCCAAAATCTTGAGTGTATCCATAACGTACTAACTCTGAATCATTGATCAAATAATCCTTTTGTTCCATCTTAGCTTTCTTTCAACGTAAGCTATTACTTTTCCTGGTCTTTTTACCCCTTCTTGCATCCATATTTAGCTTATCTTAGTGCCCATATATATTGAAATTCCATAAAACTCATATGATCCTGAATATCACTTCTGATTTTACTCCCTGTTCATTAACCACTATAGATGTCACTTTCTTAGTGAGGGCATACAATGTTGTTTTGAGACTGTTGTCACACGGCCATTTCCTCTTTAGGTTGTTGTTATTTCCTCAGCTAGTCTTTCGTTGTAGTACTTAGGGAGAACCCTTGACTTTCGTAAAGCTGTGAGCTTATTACGGACCTTTTTGATGTCCTTACTTGCCTGTACTTATCTGTAGTTACTTATCTCCATGCCCTTGTGCTCGTATGGTTGTTTCCGAACTGATATTTTGACTGCCTTCTTAGTGGAACTTTCTTTTATCCCCGTAACACTCATACGGTACCTTTAACTACCCCGACTCTTGTTTGAATATATCTCAAATATTATAATGATATTCTTCGAGGATGAACTCTTCATGTTGGGTTCTACTTTGTTTATCTCACACGATCTTATGACTCATTTGTAACCTCCTATTTAGCCATAACTGGAATCTTCCGAACCAATTACTAACTACGGGTTGGCCCATTCTCATATTAATATTCCTTGTAATCTTTCTTGGGTTATTTTCTTTGTCTTAACTTACGTCTCGCACTGGCTCCTTATTTATTAATAACAGCTCGGGCAGGAACCTTTACTTCCTCTCCTTGATGTCGTGCTTGCACAATATTCTTGAATCGTAGCGTATCTGTAAGATTTGGATAAGTTCTATCTGACTCCTCTTTCATTTATCGCATTCTTCCTTTACCATCCCATAGTCACTAGAACCACTTAATTTTGGCCTAATGCCACATTACTCCATATTTCCCCCTTTAGGGATGTACTAAAAACTTAAGCCGCGATGATCTACCTATATATATTTTACCTCTTCATCTTTGGCGTCGTTTCTCAACATCAATGATCCTTACTCGCCTTGCGGCAATTCTTCTGTACCAAGGATGACAAATTCCCTTACTCGCGAGGGTGACACTTAGCATAATTGGCACATAGAGTCTCTTAAGCTTAACTTTGCTCACATTGCTTGCTCTAGGGAAGCGTCTCCCTGAAAGACTATTCTCTGTATTCATCGTGAATCTTCTTCTGTGGTCCCTTCTATTACCGCTGGAACAAAATCTGAAATTCCCATGATGCCGAGTACTTCCCAATCATTCAGTCCCTAATTCATATTTAGTTTATCTTGTTTGCCAATCCATACTGATTTCCGTTACTCTAGGAATTAACTATCCCCTCTAGTGGTCGCGTTGGAGTCAGAAACTTATTTCTCGAAATGAGGATATAACTTTATGGCCTATACTCTTTTGTTGTCTTAAGGCCCATCACCTTTCGTCTCTTCTTTCATTTGACTATAGGTTCTTTAACACTCTACCGTTTTCATCCATGTATCACACCTTATTCATAAAGCTTCCTTATCTCTCTTCTCATTACTATGCTAATATTTCTGCATATCCCTTTTCTTGTGAAAACTTCAATACGACATTCTTTCGCTTTTAGCTTCCCTTTGCTCCATCCTATGGCTCTTTGGGTTGCTCAACATCCTCGCTCTACTAGGGATGAGGGCCACACTTAAGGTAATATTTTCCTATCTTCTGAATGCTAGTATTCACATCTAATCGTAATATTCTAGGGTGCACCATCTAGGTGTCTCACAAGAAAATCTATTGGCACATATGTAATACGCTTCGAAAATTCCAACAAAAGCAAACAATCCATTCACTATTTTGGGCCACTCTAACCCCATCCGGATCGTGAAATCCCGTCCTCTTCTTAATCTACACCTGTTATCCCCCACAGAGCATAACTGAAATGGGTGTGACCAATTGTAGATACCCTTATTACTATTGAATATAACTCAAAAAACTTACGTTCCTCTACCTCAATTATAAACGTTGTTAACCTTCATTAACTGGGCGCCTCGTACCCTTCTTCATCTTGATTCTTTTGCTTGTGTAAACTTGTATTTATCTTCTTAATCCCTCATTGTCTTTCACCATAAAGGTGGATAGGAATTCTTGCCTTAAGGCTCCTTATCAAGAGGCTTACACCTTTTAGTACGCACATGATCTGCTGAAGACCTCACACTTACTTATCATAAGCATGATACAAAGTCGAGTTCCTCTAATTCAACACTTCCACAGCTATATCTGTTATCGTTCATCTTTCTGAATGTAGGCATCGTCTTATTATGAATAAAAATAGAAGCTCGGGACGCGAATTCTTATAAGTGAGATCTACCATACGATCTAGAGTAAGAAGAAAGAGTGACAGTTTTAAATGCCCTGTAGCCTCCTGCTTATAAGTGTGGTGCACGACACACCCATAAACAAGACTCTACTAGACACGACTTGTAGACTCCCTAGGACAGAACTGCTCTGATACCACTTTTGTCATGACCCAAACCGATGAGCCACGAGGGGCACCCGGTACCTTACCCAACCGAGTACCAATGTAACGTATCTTTCTTATTACATCATTACATACACATGACATATGGGCCTAATAAGCCAGCATAATCCTATATAAACCCAAAACATAGGCCGGCCAGACCGTACAATCCTTTATGTACACGAAATATCTACAAGCCTCTAAGAGTATATAAATATCATAAAGGTCAGGACAGAGTCCCGCCTTACCAAACAATACGTGTCTAAATCATACTAACCAACGAGCAACTCCAAAGCAAATGGAGCGCACCAACATCTTCCGCAGAGCTGATAGCCTACTTGGAGGGCTCTTGACCTATCTATCAGGGCCTGGGGGCATGAAACGCAGCGTCCCCAGGCAAAAGGGACGTCAGTACGAATAATGTACCGAGTATGTAAGGCACATAAATAAATACATAAGAAACATGGAAGACATATAGAGTACATGACTCAACCTGTAAGTATGAATAACTTTTTCATAATAAATCATTTTTAGCATCATACATATGTGTATGAATGTCATGTCGTGCATAGGTATATGTTTCATAACATCATCATCCTCTGAGGGCATCCCATCATATCATATCAGCCACTGTGGGAAAAATCATCATCGTATACCAGCTGATCAGGTGGTGGTGAGTATATAACGCCATAATCTTTCTCATATCCCATATACATATATATACATACATATATACGCGTATATAACGCTGTTTGAATATACATATATATATATATATATATATATATATATATATATGCGTATATAACGCTGTTTGAATCATATTTCAGCCAATGTGGGCAACATCATCATCATATACCAGCTGATCAGGTAGTGGTGCGTATATAACGACGTAACCTTTTCCGATATCCCATATACATATATTTACATATATACGCATATATAACGCCATCTGGTCATGGGTCAAAGTGCATATGTAAATGCATGAAATACATATGAAATACGTCAATAAAATCTCTCGGTATATCATAAGGCCATTATGCCTCTGATTAATATCATAATGTAAACTCTTTTCAACTTTCATAATTTTTTTTTCTGAGACCCATGAACAGATGATAAAATATTATTACATGTGGAAATTCAAGAACATAGATATCTCTAATACTTCTATGAATAGAGTAATTTATGGAATTTGTTCATTGCACGTTTCGTTCGTATTGCATGGATCATGCCAAAAGAAATAAGGGATAGACTTAACATACCTGGGGTAGGGAAAAATCTTTATATTATTCTTGGCGTAGATTGCACTGTACTCTTTTGTAACCGCAAAATTTTGACGGAATTACGCTTTTGTTCCATGAATTATTTTGAACGAAATGTGTTTCTGTGAAGTATTTTGAACGAAAATGAAGCTCTTGTTCTATGAAGTATCTTGAATTAGAAAGAATGGAACATGTCTCTTTTACTTTATAATTTTTTTAACGTTTTCTAGTTCTTCTTTTGTCCAAATGCAATGGACAAGATTCTATATTAAACCTTACTTGAATTTTTAATTGTTCCAAGATAAGACACATATACATGGAATGACTTAAGAGTCATTCCTTTATTTGTAGCCTTCTTCCACGTGGGGAGTGGGGTGGAGATTATTAATCTTTACCCATTTATTAGTTAACCGGGTAATGTTTCGTTACCCGATAATTAATCCATTACCCGCATAATTTAAAAATTACAACAAATTACTTAAAATTCTATTTATTTTCAAAATACTTCATATATGCTTTATATATTACACTACCGTGGTCATATGGTACCTTTCATGGTACTAGTCCATAAATACCGAGTATTTTAGCTCGGGCCGCATTTTATCCCAAAATGTCAAACTTCGACAAAATTTGTTTTCTTTGAATTGCTCCCCCTTTCACCTTCATGAATTTACTAATCACTTGTGAAATAGAATAATCCTTATAATCCTCAAATAATTTCTTTCCTTGGACTGATGTTAGTTACCTTACGACAAATTTAATATAAAATACTGCAGGGTGCAACATCGTCGTAACTTATTACATCGGAGCATAATATCACCGTAATGTAATACGGTCGGGTACAACACTGTCGTAACTTAATACTGCAGGCGTAATATTGAGGGGCGTAACAATGGTATTCCCAGTCATGTGCTTTGAGCATCCGCTATCCATGTACCATTGTTTACTGGTTCCTTTCATGGTTCCCTGCATAGGGAAATCAAGGGTTAGATTTAGGAAACCAAACAAGTTTGGGTCCCTTCTAATAATGAAAGGTATGAATAAGTGCTCTCTTAGTCCATGCAGGTAATATGCGTTTTTTATGAGTGGCACCAGGTCCTCTATCAGTAGTCACTCTTTCAGCAAAAACTTTGTTTTTATGAAGAGACTGAACCCTAGCCATACAAATTTTTTTTAATGCCAATTGTTACCGCAGTGGGTACATAGCCAATTATCGGGTACAGTGATATACTTGCTATGAGAGTTGTATGGAGTTTTCTCCCTTTGAAACCCTATTCGCTGCCTGCCTCCACCATTGTTAACATACAAGGCAATAATAGCATCAGAGGACCAGGTCCACTTAAGAGACTTTTCTAGATCGCTTTCCACTCTTTCTAAATCTGCCTGAAGCTGTCTATTTTTATCAAGTTCTGCACATAAGCTAGTCTTCATCATATTTAACTCGTTTACAAGCTTAATGTGTGCCTCACTCGCAACTTCTTTTCCTTTTCAGGATTTCCAGGCCTACTTTGAATTTTAAGTCCCTCTATTGTTTCCTTAAGTCTATAATCACCACTAAGAGATCATCTCTTTCTTTCTCAATAACAACAACTTTCTCTACTAAGGCATCTTTTCTTTTACTAACATTCTCAACGATTTCTTTTAAGTCAACCGCTACCACCAATAGATCATATCTTTCGTGTTCTATGCTAGTGATTTTTTCAGCTAGAACCTCCTTTTCATTTTTCAAATTATCTATTTTCTTTCAGGCCAACAACAAAAACTACCAAGTCATATCTAGTTTGCTCAGCATCTCCTAACTCCATAGTTAAGGCATCCTTATCATTTACCAGACTATGGTAAGCATCAATTAGCACATTAGCTAATGACATGAGTTTTTAAGAGAGTAGGACTTCATATTTCTCTAAACATCCCGAAAGTTTACCTCATCATTGTCATCATCTTCATCATCGTCTGATTGAGCCATCAAAGCAAATATTGAATCATACTCACTTGCTTCACATTCAACTGCCATCATAGAACTGTCACCTGCATCATTTTCTTCTTCAGACTCACTGGAAGAATCTGCCCATGCAGCAAGAGCTTGCTTCACAACATTATCAGCGGCGTTCTTTGTTTTTAAGCGTTTATCAGGAACCGGGTTCCTTTTGGCTGCTTTGTCAGAGTTGTGTTTGAAATGTTCTTGCTTCAGGAACGGGAAATCCTTGATGAAATGCTTTGGATTTGCACACTTATGACAGAGTTCATAATTCTTTGGCTTGCTGGAACTACCTCTCTTTGGTATACCTCAATTCCTTCGAACCATTTTCTGAAACCTTCTAGTTAAGTAAGCCATGTCGCTATCCTCTCCACTCGAGTCATTGGTTTTTGCTTTGAGTACCAGGTTCTTTTCCTTCTTTGGTTCTCTTCTCTCAATGTCCTTCATATTCTTCAATTCATAGGTCTTCAGATTCCCGACCAGCTCATCTATAGTCAACACCTGCAAATCCTTTGCTTCAGTAATAGCATTCACCTTACTCTCCTAGGAGCTAGGCAAAACACAGAGAATCCTCCTTATGAGCTTGTTCCTTGGAATGATTTCACCAAGAGAGTGTAGCTCATTTATGATGGAGGTGAATCGAGCGTGCATACCTTGAATGGATTCATCATCCTTCATTCTGAAGAGCTCATACTCAGTGGTGAGCATGTTAATCTTAGATCGCTTTACTTGAGTAGTTCCTTCGTGTGTTTTTTGTAAAGCTTCCCATATCTCTTTTGCGGATTGATAAGCTGAAATTCTATTGTATTCATCAAGACCTATACCACAGACCAAATTTTCTTGGCATTAAATTTTTTCTCCACAGCTTTCCTGTCAGCATCGTTGAACTCTTTCCTCATCTTGGGCACTTTCACAGCTGGATCTCCGACCTTTTTTGTAGGAACAAAAGGACCATCACATATGACATCCCACAGCTCAGAGTCTTCAGCCATGATGAATTCATGCATCCTAGTCTTCCACCACCCATAGTATTAGCCATTGAACCTAGGTGGTATGTAAGTAGACTGACCTTCTTCGAAGTTTGGTGGAGCAGCCATGAGGATCCTTTCTAGGTGTTAACCTGATAAAAAGAACCCTCTCACAACAGTAAGTAAATGGCAGAAAGATTTTTACGTGGAAAAATTCCTGCTCAAGAGGATAAGAAAACCACGACCTGCAGTGGTAGGATTTCAACTTCACCATGAGCAATCTCTTAGATTACAACCTATGCAACCTAGGAATTAAACTCTTAATCCCTCACTAACTTGTAATACACCTATTACAAGCCACTTTGCAATACACCTATTACAAAGACTTCAACTCATGACTAACTCTAGACACGATACAAACACTAAAGTTTATGGTTTACAAAGGGTTCCTAATTAATGCTTCTAGATAAGCAAAGTAGGAATTACAATGAAGAACAATTACAAAGTTACAACTCAATTAAGGACATACAAAGACTTGTTATAGGAATTGGTCCGTAGCAGTGTTATACTTTGTTCTTGATGCACTTGAGAATTGAATGCTTGATTATCAAATGCTTGGAGTGCTTGATTGAATTCTCAAGTGTTCAAGTGATGTTTTGTTGTAATGTTAATGTTAATACTACTAGGTCCTTCCCAATGGAAGTGATTGATTCACTGTGCAGTACTGTTTGCGTGTACAGTGCATGCAGTCACTCTCTAGATGTGGAGAGTTGACTACATACTGTTTCCAGGGTAACCCAAGGGGATCAGTGTCACGACTCCAAAATACCCAGTCGTGATGGCGCCTATCAAGAAATAAGGCAAGCCACACATTTCATTTCTAAAAGTTGTTTTCAAGAAAAATCATTATTTTTACAGCAAGAGTCTCGATTTTTATAAAAAAAGCATTTAAGCGTTTAACATCACTGATAACATAAATAAAAGAAAAATCCGATCCCAGATCAAGTGTCACCGAGTCATGAGCTACTACATCGATTATCAAAATACAGTGCCGACATAAAGTTGTCTGAAATAAATAAATATGACAGGTAGATAGAGAAAGAGATAATCGAGGTTGCGATCGTCAGCTGCTACCTCAATGCCTCCAAAGGAACTCTGACAGCCGCTCAGCAACCAATACCGGGTCCCGGTGTACCTAGATCTGCACACAAGGTGCAGGGGGAAACGTCACTACACCAAATCAGTAAGTAACGAACCCAAATTATGGGCTGAGAGGTAGTGACGGACTAAACCTCAGTGAACATAAAAAACAACGTACAGAATTGAGTCATGTTAACAGTTCTAGTAGGTAATAATGACTGAATATAAAAGATATGTTCAGTAACACATGTATGACTCGGTATACCCTACATGTCCAGGTATCAACATAGTGGAAATGCACATAGTGCTCACAACTCTCGCAATAAAGTCCACTTAGTATCGTACATGGCTCTAGGCCCAGGAAAAATCCATCCTGCAAGGTTCATAAACACCAATGACCGCAGTCACTCAGTACTGAGCAAGGCCAATCCTACCCCATGGAGAAGATCCATCTCCGAAATACAAAACTCGGACAAGGTCCATGTCCAGGGAAGATCCATCCCTCAATATCATCAACTTTGGACAAGAACCATGTCCAGGGAAGATCCATCCCTCAAATATCAATGCGCTCACAGGGAGTGTAAAGACTCCGGAGGGGCTCCTATTAGCCCAAGCGCTATAATAAGCCAATAATGTCATGATAAATATCTCGCTGCGGTGTACAGCCTAATTCCATACTGTCTCTCAATCTCAGGCTCTCGGCCTCGCTCAATCATCACTCTCCCGTCTCTCTCACAGGGGCTCACAGATGCATAAACTAGCCCGAATCAATGATAAATGTACAAAAATCTAACAAATACCGAGACTGAGACATGATATGGCATGTTGTGACAAGACTAAGAAATAACCATCAAATAAACACATGAGAAGACAGAAATAAATGACCACTCGGGTCTCAACAATATCGGCGTGGAGCCTTAACATAGTCTTAGCATGATTTCTAACATGTTCATATTAATCATGTTGATGGAAGTACGGATACCGATCCATAAATAGCTATTAAACAGTTCCATGGGATGAACCAGACCAAAATCACACGGCGCACGCCCGTCACTTTGCATGTGCGTCGCCTTAATTATAATCATGTAGCATATAGTTCCGGGTTTCTAACCCTCATAACCAAGTTTGGAAACGTTACCTACCTCAAAACCGGCTAAAATCCTAGCCCACAATGACTTTTCCTCTAGACTCGGCCTCCATTTGCTCCAAATCTAGCCAAAATCAGATTTATATCATTATTACATGCCAAGGAAAGAAGCCCATTCGAAAAAAATTAAAATTAAGCACAAATCCCGAAATTGGTCAAAGCTGACCCCCGAGCCCACGTCTCGGAATTCGATAAGAATTACATCACAAGAATCCTTATCCTCCCACGATTCCATACATACCAAGAACATCAAAATCGGACCTCAAATGGCCCTTCCAATCCCCACTCAAAGGTCTCCAAATCATAAGCCCAAATTCTCAAAGTTTAGGGTTCAAATCCCAAATATTTTAGGTCTAATTAGCTAGAAATCAACATAGAATCAAGTATTGAATTCAAAAATATTACCTCCAAGTGATTCCCTCTTTAATACCTCTCAAAAAGCTTCAAATCCGTCAAAAAATGGTGAGAAATAGGCTAAAAATCGCAAAGATGGCTTTTTATACTTTCTGCCCAGGTGCTCTTTCCTTCAGTGCGTTCGTGTCTCACTCCACGTGTTCGCATAGCACAATCCACAATTACCCTATGTGTTCGCTCCCTACCTCACGCGTTCGCACAGCTTACCCGCTCAGCCCCTTCACGTGCCTCAGCCTATACGCGTTCGCAGACCTCCACCACGCGTTCGCACTGTACACAGGCGATCGCGACCACCCAAATGTGATCCCATAGAAGAAAATTTATCCTTCCCCAGATAAGCCTATGCGATCGCATACTTACCTACGTGATCGCATAGAAGAACACCAAAACTGAACACCAGCCTAAAAGCTGCAATCTTTCCAAGTCCGAAATGATCCGTTAACCACTCGAAACTCACCCGAGGCCCTCGAGACCTCAACCAAACATGCCAACACATCCCATAACCTTATTCAAACTTAGTCGAGCCTTCTAAACTCTCGAAACAATGCCAAAACCCCAAATCCACCTCGGATTCAAGCCTAAGAACTTAGAAACTTCTAAATTTTGCCAAAGATGCCGAAACCACCCAAAACACGTCCGATTGACCTAAAAATTTGCACACACATCCAAAATGATACTAAGAACCTGTTACAACTTCCAGAATTCCATTCCGACCCTGATAAACTATCTTCCACTGCCGACCGGAAATCGCCAAAAACTCAATTTCGCCATTTCAAGTCTAATTCTACTCCGGACATCAAAACCACATTCCGAACACACTTCTAAGTCCCAAATCACCTAACAAAGCTATCCGAGCCATGAAATCCGCATTCTGAGGTCGTTTACCTAATAATCAACTCATGTTTGAATTTCCTAACTATAAGACCAACTTAAAAGACTAAGTGTCTTATTTCTCACCACGGCCACTCCGAACTTGAACCAACCGACCCAACACAACATAATTAGGTTAAATAACACATGAAAAAGCTGAAACAGAGGAAACGGGGCTAATCTCACGGAACGACCGACCGGGTCGTTACATTCTCCCCCTCTTAAACAAATGTTCATCCTCGAACGGGTCTAGAAACATACCTGGAGTCTGAAATAAGTGAGGACATCTGCTCCGCCTCTTCCAGTCGGTCTCCCAGGTGGCCTCCTCCACCAACGGCCCTCTCCACTGCACCTTCACTGAAGCTATATCCTTAGATGTCAACCTTCTGACCTGACGACCCAAAACAACTACCGGCTCTACCTCATACGACATATCACCCTCTAGCTGAACTGAGCTGAAGTCTAAGACATGATACGGGTCACCAACATACTTCTGGAGCATGGAAACATGGAACGCCGGATGAGCACTCGATAAGCTGGGTGGCAAAGCAAGTCTATAAGCCACCTCTCTAACCCTCTGAAACACCTCAAAAGGCCCAATGACCCGGGGACTCAACTTTCCCCTCTTCTCGAACCGCATAACACCCTTCATGGGTGAAACCTTCAGTAGCACCTTCTCCCCAACCATGAAAGACACATCCCGGACCTTCCTGTCCGCATAAAGCTTCTGCCTAGACTGCGCCGTGCGAAGCCACTCCTGAATCAACTTCACCTTATCCAACGCATCCTGTACCAAATCTATGCCTAATAGCCTGGCCTCGCCGACTCAAACCAACCAACCGGAGATCTACACCTCCTCCAAATTAAATCCTAGTACGGAGCCATCTGAATACTCGACTGATAGCTATTATTATGAGAAAACTCCACAAGTGGAAGAAACTGGTCCTATGAACCCCCGAAATCAATGACACAAGCACGTAACATGTCCTCCAGAATCTGAATAGTGCGCTCTGACTGCCCATCAGTCTGAGGATGAAACGTTGTGCTCAACTCCACCTGAGTACCCAGATCTCTCTAGACAACCCTCCAAAACTGCGATTTGAACGGAGTACCTCTGTCACAAATGATAGAACCTGGGACACCATGCAACCGGACAATCTCCAGGATGTAAATCTCAGCTAACCGCTCCGAAGAATATGTAGTACCAACAGGAATGAAGTGCGCGGACTTGGTCAGCCGATCCACAATAACCCATATAGCATCAAACCTCCTCAAAGTCTGTGGGAGTCCAACTACAAAGTCCATGGTGATCCACTCCCACTTACACTCCGGAATATCCAACCCTTGATGTAATCCCCCTGGTCTCTTGTGCTTATACTTGACCTGCTGACAGTCGAGACACGGAGCTACAAACTCAGCGATATCCTTCTTCTTCCGCCTCCACCAATAAAGTTGTCTCAGATCCTGATATATCTTCACGACACCCGGATTGATGGAGTACCGCGGGCTGTGGGCCTCTGTTAAATTTAACTCTCGAAGCCCATCCACATTAGTCACACATATCCGACCCTGAATTTGTGTAACTCCATCATCATCAATAACCACATCCCTGGTGTCACCTCGCCGAACCTTATCCTAAAGAACGAGCAAGTGTTGGTCATCATACTAGCGCTCTCTGGTACGGTCATAAAGAGAAGACCTGGAGGCTACACAAGCCAATACCCGGCGGGGATCTGATAGATCCAACCTCACCAACTGGCCCGCTAAGGCCTGAATATCAAGTTCCAATGGTCGCTCTGTTGCATGAAGAGAGCATCAATACACAACCAATGCCTATCCTCGAGGCATCACAATATACGGTATAAGAACCTGAAGCTGATGGCAATACTAACACTGGAGTTGTGGTCAAAGCAACCTTGAGCTTCTGAAAGCTCTCCTCACACTCATCTGACCACCTGAACGGAGCACCCTTCTAGGTCAATTTTCTCAAGGGAGAAGCAATAGAAGAAAACCCCTCCACAAAGTGATGATAATATCCCACCAAACTAAGGAAGCTCCTAATCTCTGTAGCTGAAGACAATCTAGGCCAACTCTACACCGCCTCTATCTTCTTCGGATCAATTTGAATACCCTCACTAGACACCAATTGCCTCAAGAAAGCTACTGAGCTAAGACAAAACTCACACTTGGAGAACTTTGCATAAAGCTTCTCATCCCTCAGTCTCTGCAATACAACTCTTAATTGTTGAGCATTCTCCTCCTAGCTACGAGAATATACCAGGATGTCATCAATGAACACAATAACAAAGGAATCCAAGTACGGCTGAAGCACGTTGTTCATCAAATGCATGAACGTTGTTGGGGAATTGGTCAGCCCAAAAGACATCACCATAAACTCATAATGACCGTAACGAGTCCTGAAAGATGTCTTGGGAATATCAGAATCCCGAATCTTCAGCTGATGATAACGGATCTCAAATCAATCTTCGAGAACACTCTGGATCCCTGAATCTAGTCAAGCAAATAATCAATACGAGGCAAGGGATACTTATGCTTGATTGTAACCTTGTTCAACTAGCTGTAATCGATACACATCCTCATGGAACCATCCTTCTTCTTCACAAACAACACCGGTGCACCCTGAGGTGACACACTAGGCCGAATGAACCCCTTATCTAGGAGTTCCTGAAGCAGCTCTTTCAATTCCTTCAACTCCGTCGGTGCCATACGATACAGTGGAATAGAAATAGGTTGGGTGCCCGGCACCAAATCAATACCAAAATCAATATCCCTGTCAGGTGGCATGCCTGGCAGGTCAGCAGGAAACACGTCCGGAAAATCACGGACCACAGGAACAGAATCAATAGTGGGAGTCTCAACACTAACATCCCTTACAAAAGCCAAATACGATAAACACCATTTTTCTACCATACGCTGGGCCTTCAGGTATGAAATCACCCGACTAGGCACATACTCAATGGAACCTCTCCACTCGAATCTCGAAAATCCTGGCATCGCTAAGGTCATGGTCTTAGCGTGATAATCAAGAATAGCGTGACATGGAGATAGCCAATCCATGCCCAATATCACATCAAAGTCAACCATGCTAAGCAATAACAGATACACTCGGATCTCCAGACCCCCAATAGATATCACACATGACTGATACATACGATCCACAATAATAGTATCGCCTACCGGAGTCGACACATGAATAGATGTAACTAAGGACTCACGGGGCATATCCAGGAAATGAGCAAAGTATGTGAAACATAAGAATACGTGGAACCAGGACCAAATAAGACCGAAGCATCTCGGTGACAGACTGAGACAATACCTGTAATCACTGCATCTGAGGCCATAGCATCTGGTCTGGCTAGAAGTGCATAACAATGAACCTAACCTCCACCTGATCGACCTCCCCCTCTAGGGCGGATTCTAGTTGACTGACCCCCACCCCTAGCTGCCTGGGCGGGTGGTGAAGTAACTGAAGCTGAAGTTGACCGTTGACTCCACTGTTAGGATTAATCACCCGAAAGATGGGGACAAAACCTCTTGATATGACCCGAATCACCACACTCAAAACAACCCCTCTCAGCAAATGACGGTGGGGACTGAAGGGAACCCCTATCACCTGAATAACCACCAGAAGAACCATGCATAGAGGAACCCTGAACCGATGGTGCTCGAGATGAACTCTGTGCTGGGAGAGCACTAAATGATAGATGCCCCTGATGAGAACTATGAGGACCACGACCAGCTGATCCACCATGATAACATGAGCGACCTGATTGAGCTGGTCTGAATGGACGGCCTCTGTCGTGATGGGACTTCCCTCCTGAAGGAAAACCACAAAAACTACCAGATCCTCGAGGCCTCTTGGCCTCCCTCTTGACTCGCTCCTGGTGGCGAACTGACTCAATCTCTTTGGAAATGTCAACTATCTCCTTAAAAGAAGCGCCAGATACCCTCTCCCTGGTCAGAAAAATCTGAAGCTGATAAGTGAGGCCGTCAACGAACCTCCTGATCCTCTCCCTATCTGTGGGAACTAACCAGATAGCATAACGGGCCAACTCGGAGAGCCTCATCTCATACTGCATCACGTTCATATCCCCCTGACGCAGCTGCTCGAACTGCCTGCGCATCTCCTCCCTGCGAGAATGCGATACATACTTCTCCAGGAAGAGAATGGAGAACTGATACCAGGTAAGGGGAGCTGAACCAATAGGCCTACGCCTCTCATAAGCCTCCCACCAAGTGAATGCAGCTCCTGAGAACTGGAAAGTAGTGAACGAAACCCCACTGGTCTCCAACTTATCTAATAAGCCCTGGGCATCCTCTCCCTCAACACCATGAATGTCGGAGGCTGAATTTTACCAAATCTCTCCAACCTACGTTGCTCATCGTCTGGCATAACTGGGATCACAAAATCCTGAGCTGGGGCAATCGGCTGGGCTGGAGATGCCCCCGGTGTCTGGAGCCCCTGGGTAACCTGCTCAGGTGTTCGGGAAGCTGGAGTCTGAGTGCCTCCCCCGGCCTAAGAAGTAGCGGCAGTAGTAGAAACAACGACTGCCTGTGCAAGATTGGTGCACACAGTTAAAATCTGAGCCAAAGTCTCCTGAAGACCCGGAATCACAATAGGCACTGCTAGTGCCTGAGCCGGTCTCGCTGGAACATCTGCGCCGGGGACCTCATCTTAAACAATAGGTGGGTCCACGGGTACTGCCCCAACTGCTTCACGGGTTGCACCTCTACCTCTGCCACGGCCTCGATCGCGGCCCCGACCTCTCACTGGTCTAGCTGGTGTCTGGTCACCCTGATCGGTAGCGCGTGTCCTCATCATCTGTGAGAGAATGAAACATTATAAATTTAGTCTATAAAATCAATAGATTCACACGACAGAATTCAAGAATGTGAGATTTTTCCTAAGGGTTCTGTAGCCTCTCGAAGATAAGTACAGAAGTCTCTGTGCCGATCTGCAAGACTCTACTAAACCTGCTCATGACTGATGAGACCTACATAAGCTAGAGCTCTGATACCAACTTGTTACGACCCCAAAATACCCAGTCGTGATGGCGCCTATCGTGAAATCAGGAAAGCCACACATTTCATTGCTAAAAGTTGTTTTTAGGAAATATTATTATTTTTACAGCAAGAGTATCGATTTTTATAAAAAGCATTTAAGGGTTTAACATCACTGATAACATAAATAAAAGAAAAACCCGATCCCAGATCTAGTGTCATCGAGTCATGAGCTACTACATCGAATATCAAAATAAAGTGTTGACATAAAGTTGTCTAAAATAAATAAATATGAAAGGTAGATAGAGAATGAGATAATCGAGCCTGCTATCTCCAGCTGCTACCTCGATGCCTCTAAAGGAACTCGGACAGCTGCTCAACAACCACTACCGGGTCCCAGTGTACCTGGATCTGCACAGAAGGTGCGGGGGTAACGTGAGTACACCAACTCAGTAAGTAACGAACCCAAACTATAGGCTGAGAGGTAGTGACGGACTAAACCTCAGTGACCATAACAAACAACGTATAAAATTTAGTCATGTTCACAGTTCTAGCAAGTAATGATGACAGAATATAAAAGTATATTCAGTAACTCATGTATGACTCGGTATACCCTACATGTCCAGGTATCAACATAGTGGAAATGCACATAGTGCTCACAACTCTCACATAGAAGTCCACTCGGTACCGTACGTGGCTCTCAGGCCTAGGGAAAATTCATCCCACAAGGTACATAAACACCAGTAACCGCAGTCACTCAGTACTGAGGAAGGCCAATCCAGCCCCGCGGAGAAGATCCATCTCCGAAATACAACACTCAGACAAGGTCCATGTCTAGGGAAGATACATCCCTCAATATCATCAACTTTGGACAAGATCCATGTCCAGGGAAGATCCATCTCTCAAATATCAATGCGCTCACTGGGGGTGTAAAGACTCCGGAGGGGATCCTATTAGCCCAAGCGCTATAACAAGCCAATGATGGCATGATAAATATCTCGTTGTGGTGTGCAACCCGATTCCATACTGTCTCTCAATCTTAGGCTCTCGGCCTCGCTCAGTCATCACTCTCCAGTCTCGCTCACATGGGCTCACAGATGCATGAACTAGCCCGAATCAATGATAAATGTACAAAAATCTAACAAAATACCGAGACTGAGACATGATATGGCATGCTGTGACAGGACGGATAAATAATAATCAAATAAACAGATGAGAAGATAGCAATAAATGACCACTCGGGTCTCAACAATATCGGCGTGGAACCTTAACATAGTACTTAGCATGATTTCTAACATGTTCATATTAATCATGTTGATGGAAGTACGGATACCGATCCATAAATTGCTATTAAACAGTTCCATGGGATGAACCAGGAAAAAATCACACGGTGCACGCCCGCGCACCTCACTTGGCATGTGCGTCACCTTAATTATAATCATGTAGCATATAGTTCGGGGTTTCGAACCCTCAGAACCAAGTTTGGAAACGTTACTTACCTCAAAACCGGTTAAAATCCTAGCCCACAATTCCTTTGCCTCTAGACTCGTCCTCCGTTTGCTCCAAATCTAGCCAAAATCAGATTAATATCATTATAATATGCCAAGGAACGAAGCCCATTCGAAAATTATCAAAATTAAGCACAAATCCCGAAATTGGTCAAACCCGACCCCCGGGGCCACGTCTCAGAATTTGATAAAAATTATTTCACAAGAATCCTTATCCTCCCTCGATTCCATACATACCAAGAACATCAAAATCGAACCTCAAATGGCCCTTCAAATCCCCACTTAAAGGTCTCCAAATCATAAACTCAAATTCTCAAAGTTTAGGTCTAATTAGCTAGAAATCAACATAGAATCAAGTATTGAATTCAAAAATCTTACCTCCAAGTGATTCCCTTCGATTCCCACTTTAATCCCTCTCAAAAAGCTTCAAATCCGTCCAAAAATGGTGAGAAATAGGCTAAAAATCGCGAAGATGGCTTTTTATACTTTCTGCCCAGGTGTTCTTTTCTTCAGTGCATTCGCGTCCCACTCCACGTGTTCGCACAGATCCAAAATTACCCTACGCGTTCGCACAGCTCACCTGCTCAGCCCCTTCACACGCCTCAGCCTCTAAGCGTTCGCAGACCTCCACCACACGTTCGCACTGCACACAGGCCATCCCCTCACGCGATCGCGACCACCCAAAACGTGATCGCATAGAACAAAATTTATTCTGCACCAGATAAGCCTATGCGATCGCATCCTTACCCCCGTGATCGCATAGAAGAACACCAGAACTGAACACAAGCCCAAAATCTGCAATCTTTCCAAGTCCGAAATGATCTGTTAACCACCCGAAACTCACCCGAGGCCCTCGGGACCTCAACCAAACATGCCAACACATCCCATAACCTTATTCAAACTTAATCGAGCCTTCAAAACCCTCGAAACAATGCAAAAACACTAAATCCACCTCGGATTCAAGCCTAAGAACTTAGAATCTTTTAAATTTCGCCAAAGATGTCGAAACCACCCAAAACACGTTCGATTGACCTGAAAATTTTCACACACATCCAAAATGATAATACGAACCTGTTACAACTTCGAGAATTCCATTCCGACCCTGATAACCTATTCTCCACTGCCGACCGAAAATCGCCAAAAACTCAATTTCGCCATTTCAAGCCTAATTCTACTCTGGACATCAAAACCACATTCCGAACTCACTCCTAAGTCCCAAATCACCTAACGAAGCTATCCGAGCGATGAAATCCGCATTCTGGGGTCATTTACCTAATAGTCAACTCCCCGTTGACTTTTCTAACCATAAGGTCAACTTAAGAGACTAAGTGTCTAATTTCTCACCACGGCCACTCCGAACCCGAACCAACCGATCCAACACAACATAATTAGGTTAAATAACAAATGACAAAGCTGAAACAGGGGAAACGTGGCTAATCTCATGGAACGACCGGCCGGGTCGTTACAATCAGGTCCCATGATTATTTATCTTCTGAAGTCATAGCAATTGTCATTAGCTCGAGTTAGATGTTTGAGTTGTGTACCAAGTGTGTATCAGGTTCCTTATCTGGTTTTTGACAGTAAGTTTGTTAGATCATCAAAACATAAAGCTAAGGTACTATAAACCCATCAATATGTTTGATGATTTTTCTGTTTGGGATAGTGCTTTATTTTCACAAGGAGACCTCTCCAGTTTGTTTGCTCCTCCCTGCAAGGTAAAAGGTGTCACAATTCAGGAAAGTGCACGTCCAAGTAAAAAAGCAAAGGCGAAAGAAAATGTGATCAACAAAGGAAAAGAAAAGGTGACAGAGGAACATATTGCATCTGATTCTGATGATGAGGAGGGTATAAATTTGACTTTGGCTGATTGTTCTCAAAGGAAAGAGAAAGATGGGGAGTAATTGGTTTGCTCTGACACGACGTAGTTCGTTATGGAGAATGAAGCGTCTACGCGTGGGGTAGATTCAGGTTATCTTTGGGTATTAACAAGATTTAATGATGATGTTTCTGTTCTTTAAGTATATAGTAACTATGCAACAAAATGGTTATGCAACTAGCAAAAAAATGAGATTTTGTCCATAACAACTCGACCATAATTTGGTATAGGATGATGTTTCTGTTGTTTAAGTATATAGTTACTATGCAGCAGAATGATTGGCAGCTTAAAAAGAATTGAGCTTTTGTCTTGCTGTCCAAATCTTGGAACTAACTGTGTAAAAAAATTATTATCTATGTGAATTTGTTTCTATTATGAATTGTTCTGTTTTTTTTTAATTTTATGTTTAGAGTAACACTTGGTTTTGTACTAAATTTTTTTTTAATAATTTTGTGGTTAAATATGAATTCACAGACAACAACAGAAAGATAACCATCTATTACTTTCGGCAATCAAGTACTGCACATTCCAAACCGTTCAGCAAAAGTATATGGCATGGTTTGTCAAAAGTTTCACTTCAAATGTTTCAGGAACTCCTCTAGACAAAGTTAGCTTCTCTGTACTTCATTGTTACTAACTATTTTGGTGCTGCTTAAAAGAAAAGATACTACTGCAAAAAGGAGTTTCTAATATATTTATATATGCACAACTTATTTTCTTTAATTTATAATCATCCTTAATTCGTAAATATTGCTCTGGGGCAGTTTTAAAGTGTTAAATAAAACTCTACATATCTTCAAACATAACTTTTTCATTTATTCCAGTAACTTTCAAGTTTGTGGTTTTTATTTTTATGAAGGCAAAGGATGAGTATCTACAAATATGAGAAATTGTTGAAATTGAGAAGCTTTATGATCACAAATATGTAGCATTAATATAATTTTTCTAAAATTTGTCCCAAATGCCTATCGAGGCAAAATTTCAGACAACATTGATTTTTTAATTAGGCTTCTGTTGTTTAACTTTTTAGCCTCTTTATTTCAAAAATATAAAAAAGTGTACATATATTTTCTTTTAGTACCAAAATTTGAGCCTTCAATTTTATTGATACACCATCCACGTGAAGAAAAGTAAGAAAGAACACAAATGTAATATTCTTACTCTTTCCAGCTATTAGTTTTAACTCTCACGGAAGAATTATTGTAGGCAAGATTCCTGATTTTTAGTAAAAATATTTTCACAAAGTTTTTACTACCTTTAAGCACAATTCAGGCAAGAAAATATTTTGGTTTGAACGTCACTAGTTTTAACTCAATTAATTACATAACCTCGAGGAGTGTTGTTAATTGACTATTTCTTAGTTAACAAAATATAATAGCATTAGCAATAAGCAATTATTCTTTAGAGAAATACGTGTAGAAATTGAGATTTTATTGTAATCGTATTATCAAGTGAATTCAATCATTCCCAACTCATTTTAAATTATAAATATTTCGGAAGTTGTTTGTTTTTCTTTTAAATAATTAACAAGTAAACTCCACTCACCTTTCATCAATTTGGTTCTCTCAAATAGTAGTAAAAATATTAAAAGCCTAGACTAATCAATCTATGTGGGACGATATCATAAACTATTAGAATTTGACTGAGTGCGAGCTGAACAATCCTATGTGAGCTGAACAATCCTATGCACATTGGTTTCGCCAGTGATGAATGTAGAACGCATGCAGAAAAATAATCAGCAAACATCCAAGATGATCCGATGTCAAGAAGCCGAACAGCCTTTCAGTCAGTCCGTAATTTGTTGAATAATAGTAGCAAAAACAAAGAGTAATAGTAATCGGTTAAAATATTGGGTTTTCTAATTTATTACTATTGCCTTCTTTTCAGAGTTCCCAAATTGGAAAAAAATGACTCGCTTCTTTATCTTTTTCACTTTCTTCGAACTCCAGGAAAAGCTGAAAGTAGAATTATATGTTTGTGTCTTGTTTGAGTTCCAATATTTTTTCTTAAAGTTCCAGCATTTTATGTTAGAATTTAAGCTTCTAAAAGTTCGAGCTCCATGATGCTGGAATTCACATATAAAGTGTCTTGTTTGAAGTCCAATATTTTTTCTTGGAGCTCCAACACAATATTATGGAATATACCTTCTAAAATCTCGAACTCTAACATATCCACGCTATTTGACGGTAGAATTGGTGTTATCCAACCAATGCTATCATATAAAATTGAATGAAGATATAGTTGCGATTAAAATTGCACCAAACCGTCAACGTTCAAGGCTAAGTGACACTGTGTAAGGCGTTTCAAAACAATTTGTGCCAGTTTTCCACTTTTGACTTACCATTCGGGCATTCACCAACATACTAAACTTTCAAGAGTATTAAAATCGAACTTATTGATGTTTTGAAGATAAAAAGGCCCATATCAACTGGCAGAAGAAGGATGAGGAAGAGGAAGTTGTACACGGTTAAAATCGGGCCCATCCGATTTTACTATTTGACCGAGGATAGGAAGTTGCATCAAGGGTCGGCTCTGTAGTGGTTCAGACCAAAGTACGAGGGTGAGGTACCGAGTTTTGGGATTCGAGGTACCTGTCGAGATCGAGGCCTGCAACGATCGAGACCAAATGAGACAGACATCGAGCAGGATCGAAGATAGCATGATAATGGAAAAGTGAGATATCCGTGACAGGTCGAAGATCATGGCGGAAATCTCGGAACAGATCAAATCAGGAACGGCTAATTAGATAATCATGGGATTTTCTTCTGTAATTAGAGTTGTACCATAAGTAGAATTCATCTACTATATAAAGGGGAATCCTAATCATTTGTAAAGGACATTGTTCACAGATATCAAAGAAAAATAATTCTCTTTCTCGTTTATACTCTTGTTCATCAGCTAGTTATATTTTTAAATTGTCCTTGCACCAATTAGTTCGACGGTACTCTAACTCGAGGGCTAAGTTCCATTCAAACACTAGTTTGCTTTATTTATTGTTGATTACTATTATTAATCGTCATATTCATCAATCGGTGTTAAGTGAAATCATGTATCCTTAAAATCATATTATAAGTTTAATTGTTATCCAATTTTAAGGGGTAAACAGTTTGGCGCCCATTATGGGGCTAAGGATAATTGTGATTGCTTAATACTGATTTCGATAACACGCAGTACTTTATGCTCGTTCTTGTAAGTGTTTTTGTTTTCAGGATAAACATGTCAAACTCACAAACAGCACCCACACATGGTGACAACGGCCTCGGATTTCACGGGAAAAATGACAATATAGTTGCCCAGTGATCGAGGTACCCCAGGCTGTTCTCGAGGAAGTACCAATTGCAAATCCCGTCGTGCTTGCAGATTCCTTTGTAAAGGCACACGACGGGACAATAAAGGTTGCGACTAGGAAGTCGGACCTCTTTAAAGTGAAACAGAAAGACAATGAAATGTTAAGGGAATTCATATCTTCGTCGTGCTTGCAGAATTTGATCGAATAAACAGCAGTGACCTGGGCCGATGTGCATAATCGATACCAGACAAAGATCAGGGTCGATGATGATCAATTGGGGACCCCTTCCAGTTCCCCCTATCCAAACAGGCATGTCGGCAGAGTTCAAAGGGATATCGACAGAGAACCCCAATCGAACAAAGATCGGTATCAACCATACAACGCAGATCGTAGAAACAGCAGCCCAGGACGTAATCCAGTTCGAAATGATCGAAGGAATGATCGAGGATAGAACTCTCAAGGACTCATGAGCAAAAGTGGGTTCGATAAACACGTTTATCCAACAGAAGCACCACAATAATCAGAATACAACTTCAGCATCGACGGGTCAGGTATTGTGTCATCCATTGAGAGAATCAAAGATACTAGATGGCTCAAACCCATACAGATTGATCCATCCCAAAGAAACCTCAACAAAATATGCAAATACCATGGTACCCATGGTCATAGAACCGAAGACTATAGATAGCTGAGAGAGGAGGTGGACCGTATATTCAACGAGGGACACCTTCGAGAATTCATGAGTGACCGAGCTAAAATCACATCATAGACAGGGATGCAAATAAGAAAAATGAACAGGAAGAACCAAAGCACGTGATACATGTGATCGTTGGTGGGGTCGACATACCATAAGGGCCCGTGTTCACATGCACCAAGGTATCGATCACCAGGGAGAAACAAACTCGAGACTATGTAAGGCACCTTATCATTCAATGAAGAGGAAGCAGAGGGGATCTCACAACCCCACAATGATACATTGGTAATCTCTATCCTTATGAATAAAATTCAAGTTAAACGTGTTTTAATTGATCCATGGAGCTTCGATTTAGGGTCGTGGAGCATATCGGCTTACAGGAACAGATCGTGCCCACAGCTTGTGTTCTCAATGGTTTCAACATGGCAAGTGAAACAACCAAAGGTGAAATTGTCTTACCAGTAAACGTAGCTGGAACTATTTAATAAACCGAGTTCCACCTGATTGAGGGCGATATGAGGTACAACGCTCTGCTCGGAAGACCCTGGATTCACAACATGAGGGCAGTTCCCTCAACTTTTCACCAAATGTTGAAATTTGCAACACTGAATGGGGTAAAATGGTGCATGAGGAACAATATGCTGCCAAAGAGATGTTCGCGGTCGGCGAAGTAATATTGGTATCGACGCTTCCATCAGCAAAGGAATCGTAGCCAAAAGAAAATAAGGAGGTTAAATAGCAACCACAGGTACCGACTTTGACCCAATCAGAGGGACGATGGGCGGACTAGGATAACGAACATTGGATTCCCTGATCCTTCTTACTTCCCCATGACTCCAACACCACAAAATCAATGGTCGAAGAGCTAGATCAAGTCATACTGATCGAGTACCTACCCAAGTGAAAGGTATATCTGGGCACGGGGTTAACCCCCAAGCTCAGGGAAAAACTCATTAAATTTATTATCGATAATATGGATTTTTTTTGTTGGTTCCACCTAGATATGACAGGGATCCCACCATAGATCACTACACATTGATTAAGCTTGGATCCGAAGTTCCGCCCAGTAAAACAAAAGAGAAGGCCCCAGTCCAAGGTAAAACATGCATTTATCATGGACGAGGTAACCAAACTTCTCAAGATAGGATCCATTTGGGAAGTAAAATATCCCGAATGGTTAGCAAACATAGTCATAGTCCCTAAAAAAAGGAAGAAACTTAGAATGTGGGTAAAGTATAAGGATTTAAACAAAGCATGTCCTAAAGACTCTTTTCCTCTAAATAATATCGATCGCATGATCGATTCCACGGCCAGCCACGAGATCCTTAGTTTTCTCGATGCCTACTCCGAGTACAATTAAATACAAATGAACCTGAAGGATCAGGAAAAGACTTCGTTCATCACTAAGTACGGCACCTATTGTTATACTGTAAAGCCGTTTGGACTAGAAAATTCTGGTGATACTTACCAACGCCTAGTAAATCGAATATTTGAATAACAAATAGGTAAATACATGAAGCTCAACCCGGAGAAATGTGCATTCGGGGTCGGTTCGGGCAAGTTCCTCCGCTTTATGCTATCAAATCGAGGGATCGAGATCAACCCCGATAAAATCAAGGAAATCGAAGACATCACAGTCGTGGAAAATTTTAAGGTCGTACAAAGATTAACGGGCACATAGCCGCCCTACGCCGACTCATCTCGAGGTCTTCAGATAGGTGTCATCGTTTCTTCTCACTCCTCAAAAAGAAGAACAATTTTGCATGGACCCCGGAATGCAAACAAGCATTAGAAGAATTGAAGCAGTGCCTCTCAAGCCCGCAGTTGCTTCACACTCTGAAAGCAGACGAGCAACTCTACTTTTACTTAGCAGTCTCGAAAATCGCGGTAAGTGAGGTCCTAGTTCGAGAAGACAAGGTACGCAATTTCCTATTTACAATGTACTGATACCCAATTTTTCCCTCATAATTTTTAGTATATATATACTTTCAAAATAGTACATATGCAGCATCATTTTGATTTATAAGCACACAAGCATTTTTCATAATTTTTAAAGGCTTTAAATCAATTTATTTCTGTATTTTATTATATAAATATCCAATAATTACCCTCCAAATTATTTTTTATGATGATCATTTATACCAACATGAGGTTTTAAATATTTTCAATGCATTTCTTATAATTACATTTGCATTTTTAGGGCTAAATTGCATATTTTGCAATAATAGCCCATATGCATGTATAATTACATTATTTATACAGAAAATGACTTTTTATATTTTTATAATATTAAGTAATTGTTTTTAACCATTTTCATGCATAAATGATATTTTTGTTATTTATTTATTATTTTTTATAAATTATTATTTATTAAAATTGGGTATTTAAAATCTGGCCCTAATTTCATAACTAATTTCGAACCAAAACTACCAACCCCATCCCAATCCCCATACACCATCCCAATTACCCCATACACCATCCCAATTACCCCATACACTAGCCCAATTACTAATCCCCTTATAACACAACCGGTAACCCATTTACATGACCCGCCCAGCTCCCTCCTATCATCTTGGTCGTTGATCTCAAGAGATCAATGGCCCCTAACAAACTAACCACTTTTAATTACCCCCTTTCACCCAAAACCCTAACCTATTTTCTCTTTCACCATCCTCCATTGAACTCTCTCAAACTCCCTTTTTCTCTCTATCAAACCCTAGCCGTTGTAACCCCTAATCCTCTCCGATTCCGGCTCAAACATGGAACCAATCCATGATCTACTTACCTATTTTGTAATATTCTATCATTATACGCATGTTTTTGGCATCACTTAGTTCTTGCCCTATTTCTGGCAAGAACTACCTCTCAAGAACGGGCTGATTCACTTTGATTCTGTAAAGATTTGGACAATCTTCCGTCTCTATAAATGTTATATTGAATAGTCCTTGTATTTTTTATCCGATTCAAGGCGTCACTCTCAACTAAGGTTTGATATTCTCCCTTATTCTTTACTGATTTTTGATTGTTACTCTTCCCTTTCTTGTGTTTGACTTATATTTTCCTTATTTCTGTTTAACCCACCGTGTTTCCCTTATTTTTACTTTATTTCGCCCTAGATCTGACTCTAATTGATCTTTGTATGACATTTTCCTTATTCTCTGTTGTATCCCCTTATTTTAAGTGTTACTTGCATGATTATGTTCTCTCATTCTCTATTAATTTACTGAATTCCCTTGTTTTATGTATTATTTGCCCTAAAAAAATCAATTCTAATTGATTCTGTGTTTAATATTTACCGTGTTTCCTGTTTTATGTATGAAATATGCTACTATATAAACCCCTCTCATAAAATCCCTCAAAAAGGGATTGGAACCTCTGAATCCTTACTTTGTTCTCACTACTACTTTCTTTTACTCACTCACTAGCACACTCAAACGCTCTCTAAATTGATAAATAACCTCCTACGGTGAAAGCACTGCTCGGAGCCCATTCTCGAGGATCTTTTGAACTCTGAAGCATCGTGGATTTGGGGTTTTTTTCTACTACACTCTGCATTCTTTTAATTCTGCTACTGGTTAGTGTTTAAACTTTCATAATGTTTAATTTCCTTCCTTCTTTCCGCACATGTATCTGAACTTTGGTTCAATTGTGATGGTGTTCATCTTTGATATCATTCTGTGTTAATTGATGCCTGAGAATAGTCTACTGTTCATGTCATGCTTCATCATAATCTGCACCTTGTGATCTCTTATCTCTTAGGATTAGTTCTATACCCATGTAGCATCTTAACATGTTAATTTGGACTTCAGTATTGTGGTAGTATGTTGTTTTTCATGTTATGCTTACATAATGCCCTAGCTCGATGAGAACCCCTTTACTTGAATGAACTTCCAATGAATCATGTGTATATTAGAGTGTTTTAAGACCTGTTCAAACTCGTTTCATGTTGTCCTGGATTTCCAACTGTATTTTCTAAGACTCTTGTGATAACATGTTTCCTAGTATATCTTGGTCTATCTGTTGTTCTTTCCTTTCTGTGGTTATCAACATGTGTATCCCTCTATTGTAATCAAGTGTTGATTAATTTGGCATTAGATTAGACTAAGTTTGATTTAGACCCTCAAATGTCCACTAGTTCAACCTATATATGCTTGCAAACCTATCTCTTCTCCTAGTTCCTATGATGTTTGTTTATGTTATACTTTGCTATGTGCACCTTGCTAAACCTACTGGCTTGCTTGACTATTTGTGTTGTATGTTCAGTTCAATGATCTTTATCTACCCTCCTTACTTGTTACTTTGACATTCTAAATTCTTATTCTTAGCCGGCTAAAAGCCAAGGCTATCTAAGCTATGTTGTTGGCCTCCCTAGTGTGAGCACTACTCGGGGTCAAATTGAGGCCCTTGTGAACTCTGACACACTAGGGTTAGGCTCTAGTCATACTTCAACTTCTAAGAAAACTTCCCCTAATACCCTACCTCACTATCATGTATTGTGTTGATTCCAAGTGATGTAATATTTGGTGTTGTGGATCACTAAAGGGGTCTGAACTCCCCTATGGACCTGTGATCGTGTGGTATGCTAGGTCGGAAATGTTGAAGGCCCAGCGAGGCTGGATGTCTAGTTGTTTATTTGGGCCTGCTATAGGCCTATTTATTGCCATGTAATATTACTATTTTACTTCTTAATCTGGACCTATAATAATACTTTGTATAAAGAATTGGGGTGTTAGTGAAAAGGGAATGTGTAGAATTCTATATCTGCACGCCATGGGTAGATAACATGCCTATAGGACTTGACAATGTGTTTTCTATATATGGTATTTGATTACATGAGCCCTATAGATATCATGATATTAGTAGAAGCACACACACACACTACTTGATTATTATTCAGACGCTATGCCTACTATTGTGTGGTTATAGACAACATATCCATATGAAGTGAGCACTTTGCACGACTACTCAGTTATTCACTACTCAGCTATTCACTAGGAAACATGGTTATAGGATGTATAATATATGATTTATCAACTTAGAAACCATGCATATAGGAAATCACACACTTCAGTTAACTTCCCTAATACCTGCACATTATTCAAAAGCATGATCGTTTGACTAAATATTTTACCTGCTCTTATGTCTACTTCTGTCTGATTATTAGATATCATGCCTATAGGGAATGAATGCTAATAACAACCCTTTCAATCTGCACCACGCTCAATAGATATCATGCATATAGGATTTTAATTACTTAAATTCGCTATTGCATCATATTGTCCATCTAGAAAGCATGCCTGTAGGAGCTAAATATGTATAAAATCAGCTCAAACTGTCAACATTTAGAAAGAATGCCTATAGGACCTAAATATATGAGAATCACTCCCAATCTCCAGTCTCTAGAAATCATGCCTATAGGACATCACTACTCGCTCTTCAAACAATGTTATTAGGAAGCATAAGCAATATTGAGCATTTCTAATAAGTTTTATTGTCCCTACTGCGGAATCACCTAGACACCATGCCTATAGGTTTTAATCTCTTATACCTACAATCGGTAGGCAACTATGTAGGATTTAGAAATTGTTGGATTTTGCACATAAGATCTTTTCTATAAAGTTCTGCGACCTTAACTTATTAAAATTTGCAACTATCAATGTTAGTTTGTGTGCATTTGTTGTCTAAGTGCAGAGGCCAACTTGAGTCCTTATGTGCCTATACGTGAAAGTCTAAATTTTGTTGTATGTCGTCTAGTTTTCTCATTTTTGAGAATCCTAAGTTAAGTCTAGAACCACCTTAGATAGTGTTCCAAATGCCTCCTGAACCATAGGTATGGGACGGGTAGTGCACGCATAGGGTACGATTTAGAATCAATTAGTGTGCTTTAGGTAAACAACTTAAAGATAGCAATCGGGTAGCAGAAGGTGATAGTTTGTGCTTGCTGAATAATACGAGTAACACCCCACTTAGAGGGAGTTACGAAGTATTATTTATGTTGCACGGGGTGATCCTTTAGGCTAAAAAACTTAGGACCCTCCCACCTTGGTTTTAAAGTCAATCATTCTATTTTATTCGCCCAATTTTGTCTCTTCTCTTTGCTTAGACTAATTCATATAATTCGAGTTTGGCCGGGACCCACCGTTGTGGACCTCGAAGACTTCCTAACACCTTCTCCTCGAGGTAATTTGAGCCCTCACCCGATCTTTGGTGATGCAACTGGTTAATCCAGAGTTATCTGCAAATAGGTGCCCTAACGCACCTTAACTCGTTAGGCGGCGACTCTCTCTTTTGACACTCTTCCTTAAAAGAGTTTTCACATGTCGAAACCCGATTTCGCGAGAAAAAGGATCACGACAGCATGTCGACTGTACTGGGAATATATTTTAGGCTCTTACCATTGCGAACTTAGTCTATATGAATTAGTCTCTTCCGATAAGCGTGTCTTTATTTTTTTGTTGTTCCTAGAATATCCCGCTCCCATTTTCCCTTTTATTGCTACATGCACACCCTCTTCCCTATTTTCCCTTTATGTGAACTCAGATGTAACTCTTCGCTTCATTTGGTTACAATGTGCGTTTCCCTTATTTCCTAACCATGTTCACTTGCTCCAAACCTTTTAACTTGTTATATCATGTCTCTCCCAATCCTTACCCCTTTATTTTCTTTATTACAATCCTTTCACATCACACGAACTAACTTCTTCCCTGTTTTTTTTTTTATTTCTTTACGTTTCATTTAATACTACATTTACTGCTTTCATCATGCAAAATACTTGACAACGTGTTGTTTTATCTTTGCATAAAGCATAATCCACATCATATTCCACTCATGTGCACTTAATACTATAGAAGCACTTGATGAGTATTTGCGCTCTTCCTGAATCATCCTTTTAAATTACGAAAGGTGTATTTGCGGTAAAACTAGTCGATCAGTGGTGCAATCGACGATTTTGTGCCTTTCCCTCTCAAGTTGTCCACTTGAGGGTACCGGTCTAGACTCTTCTAGAAACCCTCACTCTGATATTAACTGTGCATGCATCATGTCTAAACCTAGTATGGGTTAGAACGCTATCCGCGTGATAACTCTCTAAGGCAAACCTTGTCCAAAGCTCATCGGGATTTCCATAATCCCAACGGGCACAAGCATGATATGTGCATTATTTGGAGAAAACGTGTCGATATGCTAATCATTAATGTGTAACTAGTCGAATCCAGAGGGGGAAAGGGCTAACTTTGTCTGTTTTGCATAAATGAAGCAAGAAATCCCCAGGTTCGCCATGGTTCGAAGTATCCCACCTTTGTTTCTAGATTGGTGGGAAAATCTCTCGCCATACGACAAAAACTATGTGAAAAGAGTTCTGGGGAATTTATCTTCTTTTCTAGACATTCAGCCAAATAATGTACTGATTGAGGCTGCTACTATGTTCTGGGATGAGAAGAGGGTTGTTTTCCATTTCGGTGACATAGAAATGACTCCCCTTCTAGAGTAAATAGGAGGCTTTGTTGGGCTTCCTCGGGATAGCCCTAGTCTGTTGGTACCGAAAAATCACACTTCTCAAGGTTTTCTGAAAATGATGGGTTTTAGAAGGAATGATGAGTTAGTCTGCCTGAAGAAGTCTTACATACCATTCGAATTCCTTTACGAGCATCATGGGCACAGCAAATCCTACCGCCTATATAATGATGAGTTCGCCATCACTTCTCTGGGTTGGACTCACCGCCGGGTTTTTGTGTTCATTGTCTGTTTTCTGGGGATGCTGGTATTACCAATACAAGGAGAAAGGATTCACACTCTCTTAGATATGGTTACTAAGACCCTAATGGAAGGAATTGAGGGACAGACTTACACTATTGTCCCAATTATCGTAGCGGAGATATACCGAGCCTTGGACCGTTGTAAGAAAAGATATAGGCATTTTGAGGGTTGCAATCTGTTACTGCAAATATGGTTGTTGGAACACCTTCAAAGGGGACAATACCATCAAGAATTTCCGCGGCGGCCATGGAATGACCACATAGCTTTTTACCATCCAAAAAGAATGACTTTTATCCCGGACAAGTTTGCACAACCAGGAAATGCTATGGGCTGGGTACACTTCTTTAGCAATTTGACTGACGACAAGGTCCATTGGATGTTCGAGTGTTTCCCTACTAGAGAATTCATCATCAGGTCAAGAGATTTTCCTCATATAGTGCTAATCGGATTAAGGGGTATCTATTCTTATGCTCCTATCAGAATCATGAGGCAAGCTATGAGGAAACAGGTCATACCACGAGTCTCCAAGATGGTTCATTACAAAGCATACTTCTAGGGTAATGCCATTCCATTCAAGTGCAAGGCACAACACATGTGGCATCTAAAGATCATTGTTTTAAAAGGATACCATCGAGCCAGATTGGTATCATGCAGGCCATGTGTATTTCTACCCATCATGGTTGGTCGATGACATAGAGAGAGAGGTCAAGCCAGGAGTTGATTTGAGAAATAGAGTTATAGACGACGGTGTCGAGGCGCAAGTCAAGTACAAGAGGTTGCGTAAAAGGGTTTTTGAATCTAAGGCCAGACATTTGGAATAGCACAAAGTGGACATGGAAGCAATCAATGAATGGAGAGGAGTCGCTACCAAATCAACAGAGAGGTTGGAGTATTTAGAGCAGGGTTTGATGGAGCTTGAGGGGAATATGAGGAAAAGGGTCTCGAATTGTCAGAACGCAGAAGGCAATGAAGGAGAGCATCTAGCAAGGGCATATCTCGTGCTGGATGTGCGCGACCTGGTGAATCTGATTGATGGGGCCAAGATGGCCAAGCTTGTAGAAGGTCCCTCTGGGACCGAGTAGATTAGAACTGATATTTACTTGTTTTCTAGAGTCATTTTAGAATTCGATTGTAATAAGGCAAATACCACTAGTAACTCTTTATAATTATTGTCGTTTTAGTAGTGATTTGGTCTATTTATCATATTAATGAAATGACGCAATTATCAGCATTGTGTTTCTCCAAATCTATATGTCGCTAGGCCTACCTCGGGCAAAATGAGGTCCCCCCAAATTAGGACGCGAACTTATAATTCCGCAATATGTGTTTAAAAGACTGCAAATATTCTTTCAAAACTCCCTACTGACTTGTTTACCTTTTTTGCTTTTCTTTTGATTATTCCCATCCCCTAAGGTTGGTTCGTGCATACTGTCATCATCGACATATCATACCAGATCTAGAGGTCCTCCACCTCCTCCTCCCCCAGGTGATCCTAAGAACAAAGGAAAAGCTAAGATGGACGATATGAGTGGTATCAGGAAAGACAACGCTACGCATGCAGAGAATATTGAGACTTCGGATGGTCGGAGTACTCCGGCACAAAATGACTTGGTTTTGCGGTTAAAGCAAAAGATACTGGAGTTACAAGGGGAACTTGAGCAGGTCCGTAACTTGGCAAACCTTTCCCTCACCTTGAACGTCCCAGACATCAACCAACAAAACACTCAAAACCCAACACCTCCTCAAAACACACAAAACCAAAACCCGAAAAATCCTCCCACGCCTCATAAATACGCCACGCCTCCCCAAAATCCTAATCCTCTACCAGTACCGACTCCTCCATAGCCCCAACACCATCCAACCCATTACCCACAAACTACCACCTACCACACTCCTCAAAACACACCACAGCCTACCCCTGATCCCCAGAACTCAACCAATGATCACCACTACACCCAAATCCCTAGTGTACACCAAAATAACTCCATATATGTAGAAACTCTACCTCACACTTCACAACAAACCCCCTACACACCAGAATATTCTGACAAGGACCTGCTCATCAAGAATATGGCGGAGGAACTTAAGAAGCTCACAATTCGAGTCTAAGGAGTCAAAGAGGGTAAAGGCATTGAGAGTCTGAACTATGAAGATTTGTGTATTCAGCCGGACGTAGAACTGTCTGAGGGTTACAAACCTTCCAAGTTTGAAATGTTCGACGGGACAGGTGACCAAAGGTGCATCTGAGGACATACTGCGACAAGCTCATAGGTTTGGTAAAGACGAAAGAATCCGCATGAAGTTATTCATGAGGAGCCTCACTGGAGACGCCCTATCTTGGTATATCAGCCAAAATCCAAAGAAGTGGATTAACTGGGTAAACAAGGCATCATATTTCATGGATCGATTCAGATTCAATACAGAGAATGCACCAGATGTCTTCTTTATCCAGAATCTCAAGAAGAAGCCAACAGAGAATTTCCGCGAGTATGCTACTCGATGGAGATCAGAAGCTGTGAAAGTAAGGTCGGCATTGGAAGAGGAGAAAATGAACAAATTCTTTGTCCCCGCCCAGGATCCGCAATATTATGAGAGGTTAATGGTTATTGAAAATCATAAATTCTCAGACATCATCAAATTGGGAGAAAGAATAGAAGAAGGAATTAAAAGCAGGATGGTAACCAACTTCGAGGAATTACAAGCTACCAACAAGGCCTTACAATCAGGAAGCATATCCAAGAAGAAGGAAGTAGGGGCCGTGATGGTAGCCCAAGGTCCGAAATCTCCTCTCACATACCAAACACCTCCACCCACATATTAGCCTTCACCTCCCAGATATCCACAACCCGCCACCACTTAAAATACACAACCAGCATATTACCACACACCGCCAGCCCACCAAAACTATCAAAAACCCACACTAAATTTTGACCGCAGACCGCCCAAACAATATACACCTATTGCGGAACCCATGGATCAGCTGTATGAAAGAATGAAAGTTTCCAGATATGTCACTCATATTCCCGTTGTTGCCATGGAAAATTCCTCCCAATGGGTCAATCCAAATAATACATGTGCCTACGACTCCGGCATGAAGGGTCATACCATTGATGAATGTCGCACTCTGAAAGACAAGATCCAAACTTTAATTGATACCAAGGTTATACAAGAAAAAGAGGTTTCACCTAACGTCCGCAACAACCCCTTCCCAGATCATAGGGGCGAGGGGGTAAATGTGATAGAAACTGATGAAGAAAGGGACCCAAAAGGGTCAATTGGGCTCATTCGAGAAGGGGTGATCCTAAGAAACCTGCGGTCACTCTCACTCCTATTATGGTGCAGATACAGCCACCGGTCGAAGTTGAAGTAGTCGTACCAACTCCGTTCAAAATTGAAGAAACAACACATGCAGCTGCGCCTACTCCGTATGAAGTAGAAGTGACCACACCATTCACTGTAATGGTAGCACCTGCACCATTCTTTAATTCCAATGTTGTACCCTGGGACTACACCGCAGAAGTGAGAAGGAAGGGAAAGTGCAGCACAGGGGATGACCAGAACTGGTAGAGTTTACACATCTGAGCACCTGGGGGGAACAAGTAAAGAAGCCGCTTCCAAACAGCCTATCATTGAAACCGGCCCAGATGATCTTTGGAGAAAAGTGCAAGCAAGATAGTACTCTGTAGTGTACCATCTTAACAAAACCGCTGCTAAGATATCTATTCTATCATTACTGCAGAATTTTGAAGCACATAGGAACGCATTGATGAAGGTATTGAACGATGCTTACATACCCAACAACATTACCAGTGGAGAACTGGCTAACATGGTAGGACAAGTATTGGAAAGACAAAAGATCACCTTCCATGAAGACGAATTTCCACCGGAAGGATTGAGCCAGAACAGAGCACTTCATATCACGGTACAGTATGAAGACAAATTCATTGCCAGGGTTTTGATAGATAGAGGTTCAAGTCTCAACATCTATCCATTGACGACTTTGAAGAGATTGGGTAAAGGTTTCATGAGATACGAGCAGTAACTATGAACGTAAAAGCGTTTGATAGATCTCAAAGGGCCACGATCGGAGAAACCAACCTTTTCTTACAAATGGACCCAACTTGGTTTGATGTCAAATTCAAAGTACTCGACATATCCGCCTCATAAAATTTACTATTGGGATGACCTTGGATACACGCCGCTGGGGCTGTAGCATCTACTCTGAACTAGGTTGTAAAGTTCGAATGGAACCATCAGGAGGTGATCATTCATGGGGACGGAAGTAACCCCATTTACACCAATCAGACTGTTCTGGTTGTGGATACAGAAGGAAGTTAGGTAGAGAGACGTACCATCGTATTAAGCGTGTTAATGCAATTGAGAAGGAAAAGTGGTGGAGTAGCAAAATAAGAGCATATTAGCATGGGCAAGATATGAACCTGGTAAAGGGCTCGGAAAGAATCTCTAGGGTATTTCCAAACCAATATAGTTAAAGCGTCACGATACGAATTTTGGACTGGGATATCAGTAAACTTGGCATGAGTATAAAAATTGGTCGCCACCATGGCACGAGCCTTATTACCCTCTCGAGCAACTAATACCACATTTGAGCAAGTCCTTCCATTAGGATGATATGATGTGGGGATCTGAAGAAGATGAAGTGCTAGCTGGTTTGAGGAATCTATTCTTAGAAGATGAAGACATGGACTGCAGTGTAATAGCTGATGAGGGGGGGAGGAGGAAGGCCTTGTCATCCAGACAGTGGGGAAGGGAGTTGTCCTCTGGAACTGGAAAGCCACACCATCAAGGGCCCGCCGAGTCCCAGGATAGCTTGGTTATTAGTGTCATTTATTTTTGTAAATAATCCTTTTGAGCATTTTAAAACATTTTCAGTATTTTGTTTTGGAAACATTGTTTGAATCATTAAAATTGTTTTTTTTGTTTGACATTTATCAATGGCTTAATGTTTTATTATTTATTACTATTCTCTATATTTTTTCTCTACAACATTACTATTTCTTATCTTGATGAACCAACGACTGTGACATGTAATGAGACAACGCAACATAAGGATAGTGACTCGGAAGAGATAGAAGAAGAAGATGTAATACCTGAGGAAATTTTCAGAGAAGTTGAGAATTTTGAGAATAAGCCTAAGTCCAACCTGGACGAAACTGAGATAGTCAACTTGGGAGACTCCGAAACATTCAAAGATACCCGCATAAGCATTAACCTTTCGCCATCAGAAAAAGAAGAGTAAAATATAAAGACATTTTTTCATGGTAGTATGATGATATGACTGGGTTGATCACCTCCATAATGGCTCATAAGCTACCCACCAATACGATGTGTCCGCCGGTAAAGCAAAAGCTCAGAAATTTCAAGCCAGATATGAGTCTGAAAATCAAAGAGGAAGTCACCAAGCAGATCAAAGCTAAGGTTCTTAGAGTGGTTGAATATCTGACTTGGTTGGCCAACATTGTGCCGATTCTGAAGAAGGATGGGAAAGTCAGGGTGTGTGCCGACTATCGGGACCTAAACAGAGCAAGTCCCAAAGATGATATCGCACTACCAAACATACACATACTAATTGACAATTGCGCCAGGCATGAACTCCAATTCTTTGTGGATTACTTCGCAGGTTATCATCTGATCTGGATGGATGAAGGAGATGCCGAGAAAACAGCTTTTATTACACCATGGGGAGTATACTGCAAAAACATAATGCCGTTTAGTCTGAAGAATGTTGGGGCCACTTATATGAGGGCCATGACAACTATTTTCCACGACATGATACACAAGGATATAGAAGTATATGTGGAGGACATCATCATCAAATCCAAGAAGGGTACAGATCATAAAGGGATTTGAGAAAGTTCTTTGATCATCTTCGAAGGTATAATCTGAAACTGAATCCCGTAATATATTCCCTTGGAGTCCCTGCCTAGAAGTTTTTAAGATTCATCGTCAGCCGCCGAGAAATTAAGCTAGATCCATCAAAGGTCAAGGTTATCCAGGATTTGCTACCTCCAAATGAACTTAATGCAACAAGTGTGCCTTGGCCTTTTGCCGCCTGAGGAATGGATGTCATTGGACCAATCGAGCATGCCGCTTCAAACAGGCACAGGTTCATTCTAGTGGCCATAGACTACTTCACAAAATGGGTTGAAGTTGCATCTTACAAAGCTGTAACCGAGAAAGTCAACGCAGATTTTGTCAGAGATCGTATTGTTTGCATATTCGGGGTGCCGGAGCCCATTATCACTAACAACGCCGCCAATATCAACAGTGACCTAATGAAAGCTATGTGTAAAACCTTCAAAATCAAGCACAAGAATTCCACAGCATACCGGCCCTAAATGAATGGAGTCGTGGAGGCCGCCAACAAGAACATTAACAAGATATTGATGAAGATGGTAGAAAAGCACAAGCAATGGCATGAGAAGTTACTATTTGCCTTATTGGGATACCGTACAACAGTCCGCACACCAACCGGGACAACTCCTTATTTGCTGGTCTATGGTACTGAAGTTGTCATTCCTGTCGAGGTAAAAATTCCTTCCTTGAGAATTATACAAGAAGCTGAACTCAGTGATGCAGAGTGGGTAAGGAGCCGCTATGAACAATTAGCTCCCATTGACGGGAAAAGAATGAATGCAGTGTGTCATGGTCATACAGAATGTCCAGAGCTTTCAACAAAAGGGTCAAACCTAGACAGTTCACACCGTGGTAGCTGGTGCTGAAACGAATATTTCCACATCAGGATGAAGCCAAAGGAAAATTCTCACCCAAGTAGCAAGGACCCTACATGGTTCACAGAGTACTAACAGGAGGAGCACGCATACTCGCAGAAAGGGACGGGGAGATTTCGCCAAAGCCTATCAATTCAGATGCAGTCCAAAAAGATATTATGTTTAAGTTGTTTACATTTATTCAATCTGATTAACTGAACTACGCTCGATCTGATTCCCGTTTAAGATGGGATACATAGGCAGCCCTGTGGGTTCGGTCACAATTCAATAAAATTTTCATTTTCCCCACAATCAGAAACGGGGTAAGAATTTTGAGAAGGACCCTCAAAATTCTAGAGCAAGTCCAGTCGACGTCATCATATGCGGAACAGTCAGAAAATTGCCTAAATAACTGGGGCAGAATTTTGAGGAGGACCCTCAAAATTCTATTACAAGAAAGTAACAATGTCGCTAAAAGTGTCACAGTTATTGGTTCATCTAATTTATTTTATATTGCGTATTACTGTGTTTTAAATAACTATGCACGCATATTTTTCGAAACTTTATTTTATGAAATAGCTGAATGCTACCCATGGTAACTCGAGCAGGATTTCAATGCGAGGCAAAGCAAATCAAGCAGGCGAAGGCACGAACCAACCTTCCCCGTAAAAATCACGATTTTCCTTTAGATGCATGAACAAAGAATCACCACAAATACATGCATACCTCAGAATCACTTTCTTCATAACGACAAAGCTGCCAAGCACAAACATATCTCCATCTAAGAAATACTCTGCTACTACTTATTATTTTTCCATTGCATGAGACTAAGACCTGTCTCTATCTTGCACGATGCTAAGCTCTGCCTCCTTAATTTCATAAGGCTAAGCTCTGCCTTCCCCTTGCATGAGACTAAGCATTGTCTCCATCTTGCATGAGGATAAGCCCTACCTCCTCAATTGCATAAGGCTAAGCATTAAAGCATTGTCTCCATTATTTGCATGAGGCTAAGTCCTGCCTCCATAATTGCATAAGGCTAAGATTTGTCTTCCCCTTGCATGAGACTAAGCATTGTCTCCATTCTTTTCATAAGGCTAGGCATTGCATTCCCTTGCATGAGACTAAGCTCTGTCTCCAACCTTGCATGATGTTAAGCCCTTCCTCCTTAATTGCATAAGGCTAAGCACTGCCTTCCCTTGCATGAGACTAAGCATTGTCTCTATTCTTGCATGAGGCTAAGCCATGCCTCCTTAGTCACATAAGGCTAAGCCCTGCCTCCTTAGTCACATGAGGCTAAGCCCTGCCTCCTTAATTGCATAAGGCTAAGCATTGCCTTCCCTTGCATGAGACTAAGAATTGTCTCCACTCTTGCATGAGACTAAGCATTGTCACTATCTTGCATGAGGCTGAGCCTTGCCTCCTTAATTTCATAAGGATAAGCATTGTCTTCCCCCCGCACGAGACTAAGCATTATCTCCACTCTTGCACGAGACTAAGCATTGTCTCCCTTTGCATAACCACAAATGCTATGCTATCTGAAACCTTGAACTATTCTCTACCTCGGGGCTAAGCTTTGCCCCGATCTTACACGAGACTAAGAACTGTCTTGTTCATTTCAGGCATCATGTCTCCGCATATCATGGGCTGAAACAACGCCATTTTTTCCAAAGGCGTCATAGTCTGAAGGCATCATCCCCATAGCTGGAAGACACCATGCCATGGCCTGAGGATCTCTCAATATGTCACATCATTATTCAAAGGCATCATAGTTCAGAGGCACCATCTTCATATCCCGAGAACAACATTTCATGGCTTGCGAATCCTTTACCACACAATTCATAGCCCAGGACATCATGGTTTGAGGACACCATCCTCATCGTCCAAACACAACTCTCATGGTCCAAACGTAATTTGCATCATAGTTAAAGTCGTGAAATAGTCTATATATATTTGCATGCATCGTGTTTTGAGTTTGCAGGTGATCCAGGAAGTAACAGTCCTCCTAACAGGAGCAATCTTCGCTCCGGTTTCCATCCAACGTTCATATCCTGCAATTATTTCAAACGTTACCAACCACTGTTCGTTACCCATCTGATAACCGCTCAAATATCCTTAACCATTCCCAGATACATCCATTTACAATCCCGATATCGCCCTGTCTAGAAAAGCTTGTTCGTTCCTACAACAACTCCATCGGTTTATTCCACCGTTGGATCCAGAACTATACATGTACTGATTCCTGTAAAACCAGGGATACGTAGGCAGCTCAGAAACTAGGGTTCAGCCTATATTTTTCAAAATCACCCCATTCGGTCAAAATCGGTCATCATTTATTTACCCGACAACTCTTTCATCTTTTCCGGGTAAAGAGGGGCAGCGTTGATACCCAATTTTTACCTCATATTATATATGTATATTAAAACACACAAGCATCATTTTGATTTATAAGCACAAAAGCATTTTTCATAATTTTTAAAGGCTTTAAATCAATTTATTTTTGTATTTTATTATATAAATATCCAATAATTACCCTCAAAATTATTTTTTATGATGATCATTTATACCAATATGAGGTTTTACATATTTTCAGTGCATTTCTTATAATTACATTTGCATTTTTTAGGCTAAATTGCACATTTTCCAGTAATAGCCCATATGCATGTGTAATTACATTTTTAAACAGAAAATAACTTTTTATATTTTTATAATATTAAGTAATTATTTTTAATGATTTTCATGCACAAATAATATTTTTGTTATTTATTTATTATATTTTATAAATTATTATTTGTTAAAATAAGGTATTTAAAATCTGGCCTTAATTTCATAACTAATTTCGGACCAAAACTACCAACCTTAGCCTAATTACCCCATAAACCAACCTAATTACCATATACACTAGCCTAATTACCCAAGCCCAAAACAAATCCCCTTATACCCAACCGGTAACCCATTTACATGACCCGCCCAGCTTCCACCTATCATCTTGGCCGTTGATCTCAAGATACCAACGGTCCCTATCAAAGTAACCCCTTTTAATTACCCCCTTTCACCCCAAAACCCTAACCTATTTTCCCCTTCACTCGCCGCCCTTGAACTCTCTCAAACTCCCCTTCTCTCTCTCTGTGAAACCCTAGCCGTCGTTACCTCTATTACTCTCTGATTCCGGCTCAAACATGGAATCAATCCATGATCTACTTACCTATTTTGTAATATTCTATCATTATACACATGTTTTGGCATCACTTAGTTCTTTCCCTAACTTTGGCAAGAACTACCTCTCAAGAACGGGCCGATTTACTTTGATTCTATGAAGATCTTGACGATCTTCCGTCTCTATACATGTTATGTTGAACAGTCCTTTGTATTTTTTTATCCGATTCAAGGCGTCACTCTCAACTAGGATTTGAGATTTCCCTTATTCTTTACCGGTTTTTGATTGATACTCTTCCCTTTCTTGTGTTTGACTGATATTTTCCTTATTTCTATTTAGCCCACCGTGTTTCCCTTATTTTTACTCTATTTCGCCCTAAATCTGACTCTAATTGATCTTTGTATGATATTTTCCTTATTCTGTGTTGTATCCCCTTATTTTAAGTGTTACTTGCATGATTATGTTCTCTCATTCTCTATTAATTTACTGAACTCCCTTGTTTTATGTATTATTTGCCCTAAAAAATCGTTTCTAATTTATTTTGTATTTAATATTTACCGTGTTTCCTGTAATATGTATGAAATATACTACTATATAAACACCTCTCATAAAACCCCTCAAAAAGGGATTGAAACCTCTAAATCCTTACTTTATTCTCACTACTCATTTCTCTTACTCACTCACTAGCACACTCAAACGCCCTCTAAATTGATAAATAACCTCCTACGGTGCAAGCATTGCTCGGAGCCCATTCTCGAGGCTCTTGTGAACTCTGAAGCATTGGGGATTTGGGATTTTTTTCTATTACACTTTGCACTCTCTTATTCTGCTACTGGTTAGTGTTTAAACCTTCATAATGTTTAATTTCCTTCTTTTTTTCTGCACATGTATCTGAACTTTGGTTCAATTGTGATGGTGTTCATCTTTGATATCATTATGTGTTAATTTATGCCTGAGAATAGTCTACTGTTCATGTCATGCTTCATCATAATTTGCACCTTGTGATCTCTTATCTCCTAGGATTAGTTCTATACCCATGTAGCACCTTAACATGTTAATTTGGACTTCAGTATTGTGGTAGTATGTTGTTTTGCATGTTATGCTTAGATAGTGCCCTAGCTCTATGAGAACCCCTCTACTTGAATGAACTTTCAATGAATCTTGTGTATATTGGAGTTTTTTAAGACCTGCTCAAACTTGTTTCATGTTGTCCTGGATTTCCAACTTTATTTTCTAAGACTCTTGTGATAACATGTTTCCTAGTATGTCTTGGCCTATCTGATGTTCTTTCCTTTCTATGGTTATCAACATGTGTATCCCTCTATTGTGTTCAAGTGTTGATTAATGTGGCATTACGTTAGACTAAGTTTGATATAGACCCTCAGATGTCCACTAGTGCAACCTATGTATGCTTGCAACCCTGTCTCTTCTCCTAGTTCCTATGATGTTTGTTTATGTGATACTTCGCTATGTGCACCTTGCTGAACCTACTGTCTTTCTTGACTATTTGTGTTGTATGTTAAGTTCAGTGATCTCTATATATCCGCCTTACTTGTTACTTTGACATTCTAAATTCCTATTCTTAGTCGGCTAAAATCCAAGGCTATCTAAGCTATGTTGTTGGCCTCCCTAGTGTGAGCATTGCTCGAGGTCAAATTGAGGCCCTTGTGAACTCTAACACACTAGGATTAGGCTCTAGTCATTCTTAAACTTCTAAAAAAAATTGTCCCTAATACCCTAGCTCCCTATCATGTATTGTGTTGATTCCAAGTGATGCAATATTTGATTTTGTGGCTCACAAAAGGGGTCTGAACTCCCCTATGGACCTATGACCGTGTGGTATGTTAGGCTGAAAATGTTAAAGGCCCAGCAAGGCTGGAGTTAGTTGTTTATTTGGGCCTACTATAGGCCTATTTATTGACATGTAATATTACTATTTTACTTGTTAATTTGGGCATGTAATAATAATTTGTATAAACAATTGGGGTGTTATTGAAAAGGGAATGGGTAGAATATTTGCATGCCATGGGTAGATAAAATTCCTATAGGACTTGACAATGTGTTTGCTATATGTGTTATTCGATTACATGAGCCTATCGAAATCATGATATAAGTAGAAGCACACACACAACCTATTTGTTTACTATTGAGACGCTATGTCTACTATTGTGTGGTTATAGGCAACATATCCATATGAAGTGAGCACTTTGCATGACTACTCAGTTATTCACTAAGAATCATGCCTATAGGATGTATAATATCTGCGTTGTCAACTTAGAAACCATACCTATAAGAATCACACACTTCACTTAACTTGCCTAATACCTGCACATTATTCAAAAGCATGATCGTTTGACTAAATATTTTACCTGCTCTTATGTCTACTTCTGTCCGATTTTAAGATATCATGCCAATAGGGAATGAATGCTAATAACAGCCCTTTCAATCTGCACCCACGCTCAATAGATATCATGCCTATAGGATTTTAATTACTTAAATTCTCTATTGCATCATACTGTCCATCTAGAAAGCATGCCTATAGGAGCTAAATATGTATAAAATCAGCTCAAACTGTCAACCTTTAGAAAGCATGCCTATAGTATCTAAATATATGAGAATCAGTCTGAATCGCCAGTCTCTAGAAATCATGCTTATAGGACATCACTACTCGCTCTTCAAACGTTGTTATTAGGAAGCATAAGCAATTTTGAGCTTTTCCAATAAGTTTTATTGTCCATACTGCGGAATCACCTAGACATCATGCCTATAGGTTTTAATCTCTTATACCTGCAATCAGTAGGCAACTATGTAGGCTTTAGAAATTGTAGGCTTTTGCACATGAAACTGCCCGCTTATAAAATCCAAAAGCACATAGAGATATTTCCTATATGGTTCTGCAACCTTAACTTATTAAAATCTGCAACTATCAATGTTAGTTTGCGTGCATTTGTTGTCTAAGTGCGGAGGACAACTTGAGCCTTTATGTGCCTATACGTGAAAGTCCAAATTATTTTGTGTGTTGTCTAGTTTTCTCATTTTTGAGAAACCTACGTTAAGTCTAGAACCACCCGAGATAGAGGTCCAAATGTCTCCTAGATCATAAGCATGGGATGGATAGTGCACGCATAGGGAACGATTTAGAATCAATTAGTGCACTTTAGGTAAACAACTTAAAGATAGTAATCCGGTAGCAGGAGATGATAGTTTGTGTCCACTGAATAATACGAGTAAGACCCCACTTCGAGGGAGTTCCGAAGAATTAATTATGTTACACGGGGTGATCGTTTAGGCTGAAAAACTTAAGATCCTTCCCCACCTTGGTTTTAAAGTCAATCATTCTATTTTATTCGCCCAATTGTGTCTCTTCTCTTTGCTTAGACTAATTCATATAGTTCGAGTTCGTCCGGTACCTACCGTTGTGGATCTCGAAGAGTGCCTAACACCTTCTCCTCAAGGTAATTTGAGCCCTTACCCGATCTCTGGTGACACAACTGGTTAATCCAGAGTTATCTGCAAATAGGTTCCCTAATGCACCTTAATCCGTTAGATGGCGACTCTCTCTTTTGACAATCTTCCTTAAAAGAGTTGTCACGTGTCGAAACCCGATTTCGCGAGAAAAAGGGGCGCGATACTATGTTAGTCAAAAATTAGGTGAGGCCGAGACCCGGTACCCACACTTAGAAAAATTACAGTTTGCCTAATAAGCGCCTCTAGGAAATTAAAACCATATTTTCAATGTCACCCAATTTGTGTGGCGACTACTTATCCTCTTCGCAATATTTTTCATAAGCCCGAACTCTCGGGCCGATTGTCCAAATGGGCCGTCGAGATCGGCGGGTACGATATCGCTTATCACCCTTGAACAGCCATCAAGTCTCAAATCTTAGCAAAATTCATGTCCGACTTTACGCTAGCCCTTGTACCCGAAGTCAAAAAGGAACTACTATTAAAATCGGGTACATCATCGAGGGTGTGGACCCTTTTCATAGACGGCGCTTCAAATGTGAAGGGGTCTGGGCTAGGCATCATTTTGAAGCCGTCTTCAGGTAGTACAATTAGACAATCTATCAAAACTTCTAAGTTGACTAACATTGGGGCCGAGTATGAGGCCATGATTGCATGTCTCGAACTAGCTAAGAGTTTGGGAGCAGAGGTCATCGAGGCCAAATGCGACTCACTAATTATGGTAAACCAAGTCAACAGAACTTTCGAGGCTCGAGAGGATCGAATGCAGAGATACTTGGACAAACTAAAGGTGACTCTACATTCGTTTAAAGAACGAACCTTACAGCATGTGCCTTGAGAACAAAATAGTGAGGTTGATGCCCTCGCAATTTGGGGCCATCAGTCGAAGACGACGAGATTAGTTGGGGGCTGTCGTACAACTTTCGAGGTTAGAAATGGAAGAAGGCCACACCAAAATAAACTCCACAAGTCTGACCTGGGATTGGAGGAATAAATATATCGAGTACCTAAAGAACGGGAAGCCTCCATCGAATCCTAAGGAATCGAGGACCCTACATACGAAGGTCGCACGATTCACATTGGCTGAAGATGGAACACTGTATAGAAGGAAGTTCGATGGACCATTTTCTATATGCTTGGGTCCTGGAGATACCAACTAATTTCCTACGGTAATTTCACGAGGGCACTTATGGGAATCATTCTGGTGCTGAATCATTGGTTCACAAAGTCATCAGATCAAGATATTATTGGGCCAATATGGAAAGGGATACTAAAGAATTCGTTCGAAAGTCCGACAAATGTCAAAGATATGCATCGATGATCCACCAATCCGGGGAGCAACTCCATTCAGTCCTATCCCTATGGACGTTCATGAAATGGGGAATGGATATCGTTGTCCCTCTACCATCGGCCCCATGTAAAGCTAAATTCATTTTTTTATGACTGACTATTTCTCTAAGTGGGTTGAAGCATAGGCCTTCGAGAAAGTCAAAGAAAAAGAAGTCATAGACTTCATCTGGGACCATATTATATGTCAATTCGGGATGCCTGCCGAAATCGTATGCGACAATGGAAAGCTATTCGTCGGTAGCAAAGTGACAAGTTTCTCGAAGATCACAAAATAAAAAGGATCATGTCTACGCCATATCATCTAGTGGGAATGGACAGGCCGAATCGACAAACAAGACCATCATTCAAAATCTAAAGAAAAGATTGAACGACACTAAGGGGAAATGGAGAGAAATATTGCCCGAGGTCCTTTGGGCATATCGAACAACATCAAAATCCAGTACGGGGGAGGACAACGTTCTCTTTAGTCTATGGTGTCGAAGCTCTGATCGCGGTCGAAGTCGGGGAACCTAGCTTCAAGTTTCGGTACGCAATGGAAGAGTCAAACCACGAGGCTATAAATGCAAGCCTCGAATTGCGAGATGAAAAATGGGAAGCCTCCCTCATTTGAATGGCTGCACAGAAACAACGGATCGAAAGGTATTACAACCGAAGAGCCAATCTTAGACACTTTAAAATCGGGGAGTTAGTTCTGAGAAAGGTCACCCTCAATACTCGAGACCCAAATTAAGGAAAACTTGGCCCGAACTGGGAGGGACCATATTAGGTCCTCGATATCTTCGGAAAGGGATCCTATAAACTTGGCACGATGAATGGCGAGAAATTACCAAACAATTGGAACGTATCACTCCTCAAACGATATTACTACTAAGGTACGACCTTCTCCCTTTTCATTATATTTTACACTGACCAACTGTAGGTGTTCAATCAAAGACCTCGACGGATTCTTAAAACACAAAGTCCTTAGGTCTGAAAGCAAGCGTTGCACTCTTTTTCCCTTAGACCAATTTTTGTCCCAAATGGGTTTTTCGGTGAGGTTTTTTACGAGACAATCATTGTTCGTGCTAACTTAGAGAAATTCAATAGTATCTGAGGCTTCTTTACAATCAACCTCGAATACTAGGGGGGCATCACCCACGGATAATTACAAGGAAAGTACTTTGTGTCAATAAGGGTCTCGATAGCTAAATTTTGTAAGGGTCAAACCGTCGAACGAACCGTGCCCATATAGATTACTCGAGCCCTAATGGCGAACATGTACGCATGTATAATTTATTGAAAGAAGTATTTTTCCTTACCAGATATTTCATGCCTTGGAGAATTTTTTACTTTACGACTTCATACTTGTGATCTATTGTGGAAACCGGCTTAAGGGTCGATTGCAACTAAAAGTTCAAATAATCGACCCCGCACTCGGGAACTGCCATCCGAAAAATCGACATGATCGAGTTATTAAACTTCGAGATCGTAAGACCTTAAAAAGGCGACCCTCGATTTTATAGGCCAAGGCCACCCTACTCGGGGACTGACACTTCGATCAAGTTTGAAGTGTAACAAGGAAGCAAGCCCAAAAGGCAGATCCCAAGCTAAAGGCAACGTCAAATTAACATGTTTCGGAGACGTCCGATTTCCGTTATAAAACAGGCCTTCAAAAATTTTCACAAGCCGGTTAAAAGAGCTACCCTTGGCTGAATTACTAAGGGTCTCGGTAATATCGACTCTCGAAAACCCTAATGGGTGCAAAATCGCTCGAACTCTCGAACAAACCCTTTATTTTATGCTAAGTCATTACGAAACAAAGTGTCTTGATAATATTGACTCTCAAAAACCCTAATAGGTACGGAATCGTTCGAACTCTCGAGAAAATTTCTTATCTCATGCTAAGGCATAACAAATTTTATATAATCAAGCAATGAACTTTTCAAGCCAAAAAGAGGGGGAAGCCATTCTTTTTACTATGGCCATATCGACTTAATTCAAGAGCCTAAGGGCCATTTATTTTTGAGTTCAAGAAATATTTCTCACTCAATTAAAACCCAAGGGTCACCCTACTTCGAGTTCGAGTAAGTAATCACTCGATTATAAAGACTACTTCGGTCAAAATGCCTAAGTTTCAAACTTGTGAACAAAATCTTCATAAGGCATGAATGAAACTAAATTTTCACAAGGCAGGATATAAAATAAAAACAAGTCAGAGAGAAAAGAGATATTTTATTTATACGAAGATACTTACAAGGATCAATCAGTGTCCTACACAAAAAATCAAAAAAGAAAAAAATCCTAAGTTTCCTAACTATTCTCGGGGGCATATTCTTTTTCATCGGGTCCCCCCTTCCCCCCTCCCCCCCCCCCCACCCCCGCTCTCAGCATCATTATCATCATCGGAGGAGGAGTCCATGGCCTTAGCGTCATCTTCGTACTCTTTGGCTTTTTGTATCTCATCGGTAAAATCAAAACCCCAAGCATGGATATCCTCGAGGGTTTCTCTCTAAGATTGGCACGTGGTGAGTTAGGCAGCCCACTGTGCCTGAGTTTGGGCGGTCTCGGTAGATTCTCTTGCTTAGGCTTGAACAGCTTCAGCATCAGACCAGTAAACGGCCACGATTGCCTCTGCCTCGACCTTAGTCTTCTCAGCCTCCGATTTGGCCTTTGCAAGTTCGGTGGCCAACCGAGCCTCGAGCTCCTCCATTTTCTTAGACTGAACTAAGATTTTCTCCTTCATGCCTTGAACCTGACTCACGGCCGATGACAATTGGGCTCAAGCAGCCTCTTTCTCTGTAGAAAAGCGGTCCATACTTTGTTTCCACCCCAAGGTCTACGCCCTCATCATATTGACCTCCTCACGAAATTGCTCGATCCTCTAGGCCTTCTGTTAAACTTATGAGATCAAAGTGTTAGCCACCGTCCCGAACTAATGCCATGAGCTTCTAAGATGTTCATGACCTGCTCAATCAGGTCGATCTGATCTTTGTGAGCCTTCGCCAACTCGGCTCGGAGGTCCTTGATCTCCTCTTCTTTTTCCTGTAGAGACGTTTGAGGGAATTTCTCTCCTCCGATAGCCCTTGAAGGTCGGCCTCACATCGTCTCAGCTCTTCTCAGGATTTGGAAAATGCCTCATGATAGAGTTCCAAGGCCTATACGGAAATAAAAAAAAGAAATTAGACATGAAAAGGAGAAATAAACATAAGTGTGATGTCAACGAGGGGAGTTGAAGTTACCTGATTCAGGATTTGTTGAGCCTCATCGAAGTGACATGATGCTTCACTCAGGCCAGAATCTTCTTCGACCGCGATAAAGTAACCACAGAAGGGGTCCTCCCTCCGTGGGTTCCGTCTACATCGGGAGTCCTCATAGCTTGGGCCTTCCGAATTTCCTCCTCGGAAAATGCGGGCAGATGCGGTGAGTCTCCAATTTCAATTGCCCCAAGTGGGTCTCTTGGGGCAGTCTCTTCACTTCGAAGGGCCTCAGAGCTGGCCCCTTCAGACATACCCACCGTTTGCTCATTTTAGGGGGGTGCACCTTCGGTCTTCGATGACTCGAGAACTTTTCCCGAGTCCTTTTCCAAGACCCCCTCGGCTCGAGGCGGGATCTCCTCAACCACCACCGACTCAGCGACCTTTGGGGCCTCGATGTTCTTCTTCACTCAGGCCACCAGTTCGGATCGTCATCGTCGTCTTCTTCTTCTTCCTCCCTTAGCTGCTGAAGTACATCCGCATGCAGGGCAACGGTGTCTGTCTTTGGCTTACGAGCCAGATTTTTCCTGGGCTTTGGACCCTCGAAGGTTGAGGGCCTTTTACTTTTTTATCCCTCGCCGGTTTCGATACTGGGTTCGAAGTCTCCTTCTCACCAGACGGTTGCCTCACTACCGCATCTTTGAGTTAGTATGGGAAGACTATCTTGATCAAGTCACTATACACGTAAGAGAAAGCTTATCATGATTTTTGGCCTCCCATCGGCCCTTCGATAAATCACGCCATTGGAGTTCAGCATAGGTCGATGTTGAGACTAGGTCCTTGACCCAGCTCTTTAGACCGGGGATAGCACCGGGTATCCAAGCAGTGACTTCACCAAAAAAGAGCGTCAGTAAGAGAAAGCAAAAAAGCCAAGTAACTAATAGAAGGAGATTGAACTTACGTTTCAAATTCCACTTCTCGGGAAAGGGCATCTTCTCTGTCGGAGTTAGGTCTGAGGTCTTCACCCTGACGAATCGACCCATCCAACCTCGGTCCTTGTCCTAGTTTATACTGGATATGAAGACTTTGGTGGCTCGACATTTGATCTTTACTAACCCACCTCGGTAAAGTTGGTGGCTATATAACCCAATGAGGTGGTCGAGGGTGAAGGGGAGCCACGTCAATTTTTCTCGAGAAAAATTGGAGCAATATGACGATCTTCTAGAAGGAGGGGTGAATCTGACCGAGGGTCACCTGGTACTTCTTGCAGAAGTCCACGATGATTGGCACAAGAGGGCCCAACGTGAAAGGATAAGTGTAAACACTCAATTACCCTTCCACGTGGGTAGTAATATCCTCTTCTAGGCCCGGAATCACTATGTCTTTCTTTTGCCAGTTGCAATCCGCTTTTACCTTGTCGAGATAGTTCTCAAATATCGAGAATATGTATCTCGACACCGGCTCGCAATGACCGGGAATCGATGAGGTCTTCTTAGTCTTGAAATCGGAGCTAAGCAAGCACCCCCAAGAATATATTCCTCAAGGCGGGGTTCCATCGACGCTTTCCCACCGGCCGGTTGAGAAGATGATGCGGCCTCTTTTTATGGTACCATTTTTTATGTTTTTGAAATTTTTGTGTGAGTTTGAATAAGGAAGAAAATAATAGGACTTGATGTTTGAGAGGGGATTAACAGCAAAACCTGAAGATTTGTAGAAAGGAAGAACTTAAGAGATGTAAAAGCTTTGGAGATTAGAAGAAACTGAAGGTAAAGTTTGAATCAACGAGAAAAGGGCCCATTTATTGGATTCACGGTGATGGTTCAAAGGCACTAGTGGCCGACCATCAATTGACACACATTAATGACTTGGGGAACTGTACCGATGGGACGTTTCAGTCACTTCAGTCGCTTACATCACAAGGGTGACGTCATGACAAGTCGAGATAAAAATTAATGGCTTAATTCATTTCTTGTCATTTCACTCCAAAAAATAAGGGTACGGCTAAAATTGGCCCCACCCAATTTCACTATTTGGCCGAGAACAGGAAGTTGCATCAAGGGTCAGCCCCGTAGTGGTTTAGACCAAAGCACGAGGGTAAGGTACCGAGTTTTGGGATTCGAGGTACCTGTCGAGATCGAGGCCAACAAAGATCGAGACCAAATGAAGCATACATCGAGCAGGATCGAAGATATCATGATAACATAAAGGCGAGATATCTATTTCAGGTCAAAGATCATGGCGGAAATCTCGTAACAGATCAAATCAGAAACAGCTCATTAGCTAATCATGGGATTTTCTTCTGTAATTAGAGTTGTACAATAAGTAGAATTAGGCTTTATTTGTTTGCACTTAATGGAGGTATGAATCTTAATCATTCAGATCTCACACATTAAGTGTGTTTGTTTTTAAAGTCCAAATTTTAATTATTCAGATCTTAATCATTAAGTGTATTTGTTTTTTTACTTCACAACCACTTAATGGGTCTGAATAGGTCTGTATAATTAAGATCTATAACAGAAACTTAATTTCATTAAGATGATATCACATATTCATTATTAACTGCCGCCACCGCCTACCATTATCAACTACCACTATTCCACCATCACCACCACCACCACCATACTCAACCACCACCACCATCCCCGCCGCCACCATCCTCAATCATTGCCGCACCATTATCGACCATCACCACCCATTATCCCCACCACTACGACCACCATATATCATTCTCATCCACAATCAACACTCATCCACCTTAACTACCACAACTGACCACCCCATCACCATCAACAACCACAGCCGACACTGCCCATTATTATAAACTACCACCACCCACCCACCCACCATCTTTCTCAGTCACAACTACTACCACCACCCGCTATTATTAACTATCACCACCCACCACCACCATCCTCAATCATAATTTCCACCACTACCAATCACTACTAGCTACTAGCATGAACCACTGTCATCAACCAAAACTATCATCAATCACCGCTTCTAGTCGGCATTCACCTATTAGCCATCACCATCAAAAACTATCATATTTTAAAAAATTATATATATTATTGAAAGAATATTAGATTAATTAGTATTTAATTTGAATTTTATGTTTATTAATTTTTAAATAAAGATAAATTTTATACATTCAGATGTTAAAAATCAAACAGTCTTAATTATTTCTATTCTGATCTTAATACACATCTTAATATATTTAGATGTGTATTCAGATTCAGATGTCTTAATCTTAATGTACATCTTGATATTCAGATGTTTATTCAGATTCAGACGACTTAATCGTAAAAAAAACAAATGAGGCCTTACTCTACTATATAATGGGGAGTCCTAATCATTTGTAAAGGACATTGATCACAGATATCAAAGCAAAATAATTCTCTTCTCGTTTATACTCTTGTTCATCAGCTAGTTATATTTTTAAATTGTTCTTGCACCAATCAGTTCGAAGGTACTCTAACTCGAGGGCTGAGTTCCATTCAAACACTTGTTTGCTTAACTTTATTGTTGATTACTATTATTAATCTTCATATTCATCAATTGGTGTTAAGTGAAATGACGTATCCTTATATCTACATTATAATTTTAATTGCTATCCAATTTTAAGGGTAAACAGAAGACCTTGAGAGAAAAGAGAAAGGTCAAGCTTCGAGTTTGAGTTAAGGATTTCGCACACTACGATGTTCTCATTCTTATGTGTCTGAGTGTGTAAACATTTCATATACACGTGTCAACATCACACAGCTAAAGATTTTTCATTGAAGAATAAATCTCGAACGTTTGATTTACAAGAAAGAAGTTGAGCTAGCAAATAATAAGAAGGTTCCTACACGTGATGAGCACATGTATCTGTAATATATTAAAAGCATGAAGGCGCTTAGGGAAATGTCATTCGCCTTTTTTACCCTTTTAAAATAGAATTCATACCGGACAAAATAATCATTTTATTATTTTTCTAATATTAAAGATTTCAAAGTTAACTAATAATTTTTACTATCAAACATTTCCTTATTTAAATACAATTTCAAGATTTAAAAACATTTCCTTATTTGAATAGAATTTCAAGATTCTAAAAAGGCATAAGAGCAATATATTTTAACTAATTGAGACGCTTTTAATAAAGACATATGAATTCAATTACTAAATTAAGTTTTAGTAATTAACTATCATTATGTATATATTTGCTTCCACGATTTCGTACAATTTTTTTTTAATAGGCCTAACATTTAGGACTACTTTTTCTTTTCCTACATAAAAAGGAACCCTTCCAAGCATAAACAAAAAGGTAACGTGGTATAGACCACTTTCTTTTCTAACTATTTCTATTTCTTCTAATGTTTTAAATACAAATTAAATTTGACAAATACTTCTTACTGAGTGTGTTGTTTAAAAAATGGTGATTATGACTAAATTTAGTAAGATTATTGCAAGAATATCAAAATAAGATCTTTATTCCTCGTTACCTTCATTTGATGATATTATAACTGATACATAAGGCCTTGAATTAGATATGATTTTTTATAATTTGTCGTTATTTTTTATTAAGCGACGGAAATTTACTGCTTAGCTACATAATTTATTGGTCGCAATTGTTCTTTTAGTTGACCTGTCTAGAATACACAGTTCCTATATCATTTTCATGCAAAGTTAAATAAAAGAAGCGGATACGTGATAGATCATCTGAATTATTTTCATGCTTAGCTAGGTCATCCGCTTTTTTTAACCAAATAGGATCAATATTTGTCATTTTCAAGAGCTTATATTTTTTAAATTTTATTTTATAACTCAAATATATTATTTAATACTATTTGTTAAATTTTTAGAAGTTATACTCATACATATAAGGTACACGCTCATCACGCGTATCTTAAAACTAGTATACATAAAAGAGAATAAAATTTGTTAAGAGGTAATACAAGTAGGCAATAGAAATAGTAAAAGTGTATAGGAATATTGTTTTACATTTATTTAGTTACAAAAATTACTTGTATAAAGAGGGATCTGAACAGTGAATACAATCTCCACAAATTTCATTCTATCTTTCTTTCATGGTATCAGAGCAACAGTAGCTCGACCTATTCACAACTTCCTCTCAAATTTCAATCATTGTCCTTTTTCCCTCCATAACTGTTCTTCAGCAATGACATGAATAGAACCAGCACCCACTCTCACTTTCACTGGATCTACCAGCATCAGAATCACACCTAATTCCAATCACCCTTACACTCTTTTGACGCTCCAGGGATGCCACTGGTTAGCACACCATTTGATGGAAGAGGCATCCAGGCTGGAGAAGATTTGTGCTAATTGCAATTTCAGCCAGGAACAAACTTGGCTTCATTAATAGAACTTGTGTTGAGCCGGCTTTGGATGCTACAGAATATCTACAATAGAGCAGGTGCAACGTTACGGTGACCTCTTGGTTGCTGAATTCACTCACCAAGGAAATATGAGACAGTGTGATCTATTCTAGAATTTCAAAGGACTTCTAGAGCATTCTTGAGAAAATTTGGGCACCTAAGTGGAGCAAAGCTCTATCATAGGCAGAAGGAGATCCCAAAATTAGATCAAGGAAATAGCAACATAGCAGGCAGCATGCTATTTCACAACTCTCAAAAGACTGTGGGATGAATTGGACTCTCTTAACTCACATTTGGGGTGCACTTATGATTGTGTATGTGATGGAAAGAAGAAAATTTGCTAAGTTCATAGAGTATAAAAGAGTTATTCAATTCCTTATGGGATTGTATGATGTTTATGCTCAATCAAGAGGGAATATACTCATGATGAGTCCACTCCCTAGTATTGATTAGGCTTATTCCTTACTCTCTAGTATGATGAGCCAAAGGGAGATATATGTTAGCCCACAATACCCTATTGATGGAGCATCATTCATGGTGGGAACAAGAACAAGATTTCCCAAAGAAAAAATCAGATCAAAAGAAATTGGAATGCACAACAGAAGCAAGGCAACACACAGCAGGAATTCAAATCAAAGAAGACTAGGTACAATCCATATGTTACGTGCTCTCACTGTATGAGGCTAGGGCATGTCAGTGAAGATTGCTACTGGCTCAATGGATTTCCTGATGACTTCCGATTCACCAAGTCAAATATTCCTAAGGGAGCAGTGAAGGAAAATGCATTGGTACTAGTAGCAGAATCTGAGGCAATTCCAATCACCCTTACTATTTACACTCTTTTGACGCTCCAGGGATGCCACTGGTTAGCACACCATTTGATGGAAGAGGTTTCCCAGGCTAGAGAAGATTTGTGCTAATTGTAATTTCAGTCAAGAAAAAACTTGGCTTTATTAATGGAACTTGTGTTGAGTCGGCTTTGGATGCTACAGAATATCTACAATGGAGCAGGTGCAACGTTATGGTGACCTCCTGGCTGCTGAATTCACTCACCAAGGAAATATGAGACAGTGTGATCTATCCTAGAATTTCAAAGGACTTCTAGAGCATGCTTGAGCAAAGGTTTGGGAAACTAAGTGGAGCAAAGCCCTATCACAGGCAGAAGGAGATCCCAAAATTAGATCAAGGAAATAGCAACATAGCAGGCAGCAGGCTATTTCACAACTCTCAAAAGATTGTGGGATGAATTGGATTCTCTTAACTCACATTTGGGGTGCACTTATGATTGTGTATGTGATGGAAAGAAGAAAATTGCTAAGTTCATAGAGTATAAAAGAGTTTTTCAATTCCTTATGGTATTGTATGATGTTTATGCTCAAGCAAGAGGGAATATACTCATGATGAGTCCACTCCCTAATATTGATTAGGCTTATTCCTTACTCCCTAGTATGATGAGCCAAAGGGAGATATATGTTAGCCCACAATACCCTATTGATGGAGCATCATTCATGGTGGGAACAAGAACAAGATTCCCCAAAGAAAAAATCAGATCCAAAGAAATTGGAATGCACAACAGAAGCAAGGCAACACACAGCAGAAATTCAAAGCAAAGAATACTAGGTACAATCCATATATTACCTGCTCTCACTGTATGAGGCGAGAGCGTGTCAGAGTAGACTGCTACAGGCTCAATGGATTTCGTGATTACTTCCAATTCACCAAGTCAAATATCCCTCAGGGAGCAGCGAAGGCAAATGCATTGGTACCAGTAGCAGAATCTGAGGGACAAACTGTCACAACCCGATTTCCCACCGTCGGGACCGTGATGGCGCCTAATGCTATACTTGCTAGGCAAGCCAACATTAGAGGGTTAAGACATTAAAACATATGAGAAATGTTACTACCATCCAATATACGATACCAAAAGTAATAAATGGAATAGTAAAACGATACTGCGATACTAATACTAATGCCTAGCTACCCAGCGTTTGGAGTCACAATTCACGAACTACTAAGAATTTACCACAAGTATTTGTCTAAAGGAAAACGTATATTTGTTTATGAACTAAATAAAACAACAACTGAATAATAAGGAAGAGACTCCAGGAATCTGCGGATGTCAGCAAATCTGCCTCGTGTCGCCGTGCGGAAGTGTCAGCTCTAACTCGAACTCAGCTCGGACCTAAACCTGGATCTGCACAAGAAAGGCAGAGTGCAATATCAGTACAACCGACCCCATGTACTGGTGAGTACCGATTCTAACCTCGGAAAAATAGTGACGAGGCTAGGACATGACACCACATAAAAACCTGGACATGTATAATCATGCTAGTAGAAATAACAGCAAATAAAGAAAAGTAAACAACAAATAATGGGAAGGGAGAATACAGTGGGGAATTTAACATAAGGAGTGAGAAAACAATAAGATAGAAATAGACAGTGATCAACAACAATTTTAAGCAATTAAAATAGAAAGGAAACTTGCACGGCATCACCCTTCGTGCTTTTACTCTCAGCCTCACCAAATAATAATTAGAATGCACGAAATCACCCTTCATGCTTTGACCCTCATCCTCACCAGATTATAAATAAGAATGCACGGCATCACCCTTTGTGCTTTTACTCTCACCTCACAATATAGATAAATTATGCACAACATCACCCTCGTGCTTTACACTCTTCCTCACAATTTAAATAAATTATGCACGGCATCACCCTTCGTGCTTTACACTCTTCCTCACCATTTGAATAAATTATGCACGACAACACCCTTCGTGCTTTACACTCTTCCTCACCCGTCACAGAATCTTTAACAACATATAAATAGGAATTTCACAAGAATTCGGTATTTCATCATAGTTTCTATCACCATTTAACATTTCAATCAACTAAATATTCACAATATTATCCATCTCGGTGGAACCGGATAAAAATCTTGCAGCATTTCACTAACAACAATAATCATAGATAATAGGCCTTTAGACAGCAAGAATAACAAGAATTAGCTTTCACTCGCATGTTATGACTCGACCACAACGTATAGGTACTCGTCACCTCACATATACATCATATTTAGCAACAAAACAAGTAGAAAGTAGTCACACAATACATATTCCCTCAAACTAAGGTTATACATAACACTTACCTCGACTTGGCAGACCACTCACTGCTCAAGTACAGTTTTTCCTTTAGAATTCACCTCCAACCCACTCGTATCTAATCATAATTAGTTCAATATCATTAATTATTTCTAAAGGAATTAACTTTAATGCATAATCATGGTTTTTCTAAGTTTTCCCAAAAAAAAATTAAAAACCGACCCCGGGCCCGCTTGGTCCAAACTCGAGGTTCGGACCAAAATCCGTTTACCCATTCACCCCCGAGCCCCGATATGTAATTGGTTTTGGAATCCGACCCCAATTGAGGCCAAATTCCCCAAATTTCGAAATACCTAGTTTCTACCCCAAAATCCCTAATTCCACCATGAAAACCTTAGATTTCTAGGGTTAATTCTTGTAAATAGAAGTAAAAGATTGAAAGAAACAAGTTAAAGAACACTTACCTACGTTTTGGGGAAGTAATTTCCTTAGATAAATCGCCATAGGTCGTCTACTCCTTTAAAAATAAGAGGAAAAGGGCTGGAGTTCAAATTAAATGAACTCACTGCCTGACCATCGCACCTGCGGTACTTGGGCCGCATCTGTGCGTCAGCACGTGCGGACAGGAGGTCCGCTTCTGCGGAATAGGACTGGGCTCTTGGGACCGCATCTGCGGACGAGTTTCCGCTTCTGCGATCCCCCTCCTACGATGAGGAGTCCGCATCTGTGAAGATCGAAGTAAAGGTCCCGGGTCGCATCTGCGGGCTGTCGATCGCACCTGCGACCAAAGGCTCGCAGGTGCAAGCACGCCAAATCTAGTGCACCAGCAGCCTTGGTTGAGTTTTAACTCAACTCGCGCATCGCCCGAATGGTACCCGATCCCTCGAGGCTCCCAACCAAACATGCACACAAGTGTAAAAACATTATACGGACTTTCTCGTGCGATCATCGCTAAAATAACACCTAAAACTACAGATTTAGCATCAAATCTCATGAATTTCTCAAGAACACTTCAAAATTCCTATCTTCTCAACCAGACATCCGAATCACGTCAAATCAACTCCAATTTCCACCAAATTTCACAGATATAATTTAAATATTATAATAAACATGTATCAGGCTCCAGAACCAAAACACAGGCCCGATACCATCGAGTTCAAACATCAATCAATGTCTTTAATTCCTTTAAATTTCAGTCTAACAATCTTCATCAAAAAATTCATTTCTCGAGCTAGGGACCTCGAAATTCGATTCCGGGCATACGCCCAAGTCTCATATTTTACTACGGACCTCCTGGGACCGTCGGAACACGGGTACGAGTCTGTTTACTCAAAACATTATCCAAAGTCAACCAAAAATTAAATACTTAACTCTCAAGAATTACTATTTCATATGTTTTCACATAAAAGCTTTCCGGATTCACGTTTGGACTATGCACGCAAATCGAGATGAATAAAAATAATATTTTCAAGGCTAACGATCCCGTAATGGGGTCTTAAATCATAAGATGACCCTTTGGGTCATCACAATCTCCACATCTAAAACAAACATTTGTCCTCAAACGGACATACAAAAGTACCTGAACTGGCGAACAAGTGGGGATATATACTCCACATGTCCGACTCAGATTCCCAAGTAGCTGACACAATAGGTTGACCTCTCCATGGAACTCGTACTGAAGGGTAACTCTTTGATCTCAACTGACGAACCTTCCGATCTAGAATGGCTAACAGCTCCTCCTCGTAAGTAAAATCCTTGTCCAACTAGACAGAGCTGAAATCCAGCTTGTGGGACGGGTCACCATGATATTTTCGGAGCATGGACACGTGGAATACCGGATGAACTGAGGATAACCCTAGAGGCAATACAAGTCTATAAGCTACCTCCCCCACTCTCTCGAGAATCTCAAATGGCCTGATATACCTAGGGCTCAACTTTTCCCTTCTTCCCAAATCTCATAACACCCTTCATGGGCAATACCCGAAGTAATACCCTCTCTCCGACCATGAATACTACATCACGAACTTTACGGTCGTCATAACTCTTTTTCCTGGACTGAGCTATACGAAGTCGATCCTGTATAATCTTGAACTTGTCCAAGGCCTCTTGAACTAAATATGTACCCAATAACCGAGCATCTCCCAGCTCAAACCATCCAACTGGCGATCTACACCGTCTACCATATAATGCCTCGTAGGGAGAATCTGAATGCTCGACTGGTAGTTGTTGTTGTAGTCAAACTCCTCTAACGGCAAGAACTGATCCCACGATCCTCCGAAATCTATAACACAAGCGCGGAGCAAATCCTCCAAGATCTGAATAGTACGCTCGGATTGCCCGTCCATCTAAGGATGGAATGTTGTGCTCAACTCAACTCGCGTACCCAACTCACGCTGAACTGCTCTCCAAAAGTGCGAGGTAAACTGAGTACCTCGATCTGAAATGATAGACATGGGCACACCGTGAAGGCGAACAATATCCCGAATATATATCTCTGCCAACCGCTCCGAGGTATAAGTACTTGCCACCGGAATGAAATGTGATTATTTAGTCAGCCTATTCACAATAATCCAAAAGGCGTCGAACTTCCTCTGAGTCTGTGGGAGTCCAACAACGAAGTCCATAGTGATACGCTCCCACTTCCACTCAAGGATCTCTATCTGCTAAAGCAAACCATCAGGTCTCTGGTGCTCATACTTCACATGTTGACAATTCAAGCATTGAGCCACATAAGCAACAATATCCTTCTTCATCCCTCACCACCAATAATGTTGTTGTAGGTCCTAGTACATCTTGGCAGCACCCGGGTGAATAGAATACTTAGATATGTGAGCCTCCTCAAGGATCAACTCACGAAGCCCATCAACATTAGGCACACACACTCGACCTTGCATCCTCAAAACACAGTCATCTCCAACTGTAACCTGCTTGGCACCACCTTGCCGAACCGTGTCCCTAAGGACCATCAAATGCGGCCATTATCCTGTCGATCTCTGATACGCTCGAATAAGGAAGACCGAGCGACTGTACAAGCTAGAACATGGATGGGATCTGAAATGTCTAACCTCACAAACTGATTAGCCAAAGTATGAATGTTTGAAGCTAGCGGCCTCTCGCCGACTTGAATGAACGAAAGGCTGCCCATACTCATCGCCTTCCTACTCAATGCATTGGCCACCACATTGGCCTTCCCCGGATGGTACAATATAGTGATGTCATAGTCTTTCAGTAGCTCTAACAATCTCCTCTGTCTCAAATTGATATCTTTTTGATTAAACAAGTACAGAAGGTTGTGATGATCCGTGAAAACCTCACACGGCACACCATAAAGATAGTGCCTCCAAATCTTCAATGCGTGAACGATGGCTGCCAACTCTAAGTTATGGACAGGGTAATTTTTCTTGTAAATCTTCAATTGTCAAGACGCATATGCAATCACCCTGCCTTCTTGCATCAATATTGCTCCGATCCCAACACGGGAGGCATCACAATATACCGTGAAAGATCCTGAACCTGATGGCAACACCAATACTGGTGCTGAAGTCAATGTTTTCTTGAGCTTCTGAAAGCTCGCTTCACACTCGTCCGACCATTTGAATGGGGCACCTTTCTGAGTCAATTTAGTCATTGGGGCTACTGTAGATGAAAACCCCTCCACAAAACGCGGTAGTAACCCGCCAAACCCAAGAAGCTCTTGATTTCCGTGGCTGAAGTGGGTCTAGGTCAGTTCTTGACCGCCTCTACCTTCTTAGGATCTACCTGAATACCATTTGCTGATACAATATGACCCAAGAAAGCTACTGAATACAACCAAAACTCGCACTTTGAAAATTTATCATATAACTAACTGTCCCTCAAAGTCTGAAGCGTTATCCGAAAGTGCTGCTCATGCTCCTCCAGGCTGCGGGAGTATATTAGAATGTCATAAATAAACACAATTACGAAGGAATACAGATACCCAATTCATCAAGTCCATAAATGTTGCTGGGGAATTGGTCAAGCCAAAAGACATCACCAGAAATTCATAGTGCCCATACCTCATCCGAAAAGCTGTCTTAGAGACATCGAATGCCCTAATCTTCAACTGATGGTAGCCCGATCTCAACTTTGAAAACACTTTGGCACCCTGAAGCTGATCAAACAAATCATCAATCCTTGGCAGAGGATACTTGTTCTTGATAATAACCTTGTTCAACTGTCGGTAATCTATACACATTCTCATCGATCCATCCTTCTTCTTCACGAACAAAACCGGTGCCCCCAGGGCGAGACACTAGGCCTAATGAAGCCCTGATCAAGCAAGTCTTGCAATTGTTCCTTCAATTCTTTCAATTCTGGTGGGTCTATTCAGTATGGAGGAATAGAAATGGGCTGAGTGCCCGGAGCCACATCAATACAAAAATCGATATCCCTGTCGGGTGGAATCCCTGGCAGGTCTGTAGGAAACACCTCGGGAAACTCACAAACGACAGGCATCGAGTATATGGAAGAAACCTCAGCACTAGAATCACGAACAAGAGCCAAATAGGCCAAACACCCCTACCATACACCGAGCCTTCATATAATAAATAACCCTGCTGGAGGAATGACCAGGAGTCCCTTTCCGCTCTAATTGAGGCAATCCTGGCAAGGCTAATGTGACTGTCTTGGCGTGACAGTCCAAGAGGGCGTAATAAGGGATAGCCAATCAATTCCCAATATGATATCAAAATCAACCATATCAAGAAGTAAAAGGTCCACACTGGTTTCAAGGCCCTCAATAACGACCACACACGCATGATACACACGATCCACAACAATAGCATCCCCCACGGGTGTAGGCACATAAATAGGGACGCTCAAGGAATCACGGGGCACAACCAAATACGAAACAAAATAAGATGACACATAATAATAAGTTGACCACGGATAAAAAAAACTGAAGCATCTTTATTGCAAACTGAAATGGTACATGTGATACCAGCATCGGAGGACTCCGCCTCAGGTCTGGTTGGAAATGCATACAATCGGGGCTTGGCCCCACCACCCTGATACATGTCTCTGGGACGACCTCTGACAGGCATACCTCCACCTCTAGTGGGTTGGCCTCCACCTCTAACAATCTGGCCCCTACCTCTAGCTACCTGGCCCCTACCCCTAGCTGGTTGGGCAAGTGGTGCGGCAGCTGGTGCCGGAACTATAGCACGAGAACCCTGATACTAAGAACTACCCAACGCGCGAGGGCAATATCTAGCAATGTGCCTCGGGTCACCATAAGTATAAAAAGACTTCGGTTGCTGAGACTGTTGGCCGGAAAACTGACCCTGTCGGCCTGTATAACCACCCTGAAAACTCTGAAGAGGAGGTGCACTGATAGGAGCTGGCTGATTAGAATAAGGCAAGTAAGAGCCGCGGCCACCTGGGGCACCATGGGATGTCTGAAGTGCTGAATGGAATGGCCTAGAAGAATGGTATTTACTGAAAGTAACCCCGCCTCCAGATGAGGCACCGCTGAATCCAACAGAATGTCAAGGTCTCTCGTCTAACCCTTGACCTCCCAATCCAAGAACTACCTCAACTCACCGGGCCACATTGGATGCATCTTGGAAAGATATCTCGCTCCCTGTCTTCTTAGCCATCTGCAATCTGATAGGCTGAGCAAGACCCTCAATAAATCTCCTAACCCTCTCCCTCTCTGTGGGTAGCAAAAGAGTAGCATGATGGTCCAAATCCATGAAACGGGTCTCATACTGCGTAACAGTCATGCTGCCCTGCTCGAGAGCTCAAACTGACGGCGGCGCTCCTCTCTAGTAGTAATATGTAGAAATTTCTCTAAGAAGAGGTGTGAAAACTGGTCCCAAGTAAGAGCAGGTGATCTCGATGGTCTAGTCAATAGATAATCCCTCCGATATTTCTTGGCAGAACCAGCCATCTAGAAAGCAGCAAAGTCGACCCCATTGGTCTCCAAGATACCCATGTTCTGAAGAACCTCATGACAGTTATCAAGGTATTCCTGGGGGTCCTCTGAAGTGGCATCACTGAAATGAACAGGGAAAATCTTGATAAACCTGTCCAATCCACAAAGCATCGACGTACATAGTTGTCCCATCAACGAGCGGTGCTGCAGCAACTGGCTGAACTACTGGATGGGCTGCTGGCGTCTGAAGCTGAGGAGTAATCTGCTCCAGAGTATGGGTATCAGGAGTCTAGACTCCTTCTCCAGTCTGAGATACAGCTGCTGCCCTGGGGAGTGCACCAGTCTGGGCTATACTATCCATAAGGCCTACTAGTTGGACCAAGGCATCCTGAAGCATCGGGGTAGCAATAAACCCCTCAGGGACCTGAATTGATCCCGCGGACGTCAGCAGATCTACCTCGTGTCTCCGTGCGGAAGTGTCAGCTCTAACTCGAACTCAGCTTGGACCTAAACCTGGATCTGCACAAGAAGTGCAGAGTGCAGTATCAGTACAACCGACCCCATGTATTGGTAAGTGTCGAGCCAAACCTCGGCAAAGTAGTGACGAGGCTAGGACAGGACACCACATAAAAACTTGGACATATATAATCATGCTAGTAAAAATAACAGAAAATAAAGAAAAGTAAAAAAAAATAATGGGAAGGGAGCATACAGTGGGGAATCTAACATAAGGAGTGAGAAAATAATAAGACAGAAATAGAAAGTGACTAACAACAATTTAAGCAATTAAAATAGAAAGGAAAGTTGCACGGCATCACCCTTCGTGCTTTTACTCTCAGCCTCACCAAATAATAATTAGAATGCACGGCATCACCCTTCGTGTTTTTACTCTCACCTCACAATATAGATAAATTATGCACGGCATCACCCTTCGTGCTTTTACTCTCACCTCACAATATAGGTAAATTATGCACGGCATCACCTTTCGTGCTTTACACTCTTCCTCACAATTTAAATAAATTATGAACGACATCACCCTTCCTAACCATTTAAATAAATTATGCACGGCATCACACTTCATGATTTACACTCTTCCTCACCCGTCACAGAATCTTTAACAACATATAAAGAGGAATTTCACAAGAATTCAGTATTTCCCATTTAACATTTCAATCTCAACTCAATATTCACAATATTATCCATCTCGGAGAAACCGGATACAAATCTTCCTGCATTTCACTAACAACAAAAATCATAGACAATAGGCTTTAAGACAACAAGAATAACAAGAATTAGCTTTCACTCACATGTTATGACTCGGCCACAACGTATAGGTACTCGTCACCTCACCTATACATCGTATTTAGAAACAAAACAAGTCGCAAGTAGTCACACAATACCTATTCCCTCAGGCTAAGGTTAGACACAACATTTACCTCGACTTCGCAGGCCACTCACTGCTCAAGTACAGCTTTTTCTTTAGAATTCACCTCCAACCCACTCGTATCTAATCATAATTAGTTCAATATCATTAATTATTGCTAAAGAAATTAACTTTAATGCATAATCATGGTTTTCCTAGGTTTTTTCAAAAAAAGTTAAAAATCGACACCAGGCCCGCTTGGTCCAAACTCGAGGTTCGGACCAAAATCCGTTTACCCATTTAGCCCCGAGCCCGGATATGTAATTGGTTTTGGAATCCAACCCCGATTAAGGTCAAATTCCCCAAATTTTGAAATACCAAGTTTCTACCCCAAAATCCCTAATTTCGTCATGAAAACCTTAGATTTCTAGATTTAATTATTGTAAATAGAAGTAAAATATTGAAAGAATTCAGTTAAAGAACACTTACCTACGTTTTGGGGAAGAAATTTCCTTAGAGAAATCGCCCTAGGTCGTCTACTCCTTTGAAAATAAGAAGAAAATGGATGGAGTTCGAATTAAATGAACTCACTGCCCGACCTTCGCACCTATGGTACTTGGGCCTCATCTGCGCGTCCGCACGTGCGGATAGGAGGTCCGCTTCTGCGGAATGGGACTGGGCCCTTGGGGCCGCATCTGCGGACGGGTTTTCACTTCTTCGATCCCGCTCCTACGATGAGGAGTCCACATCTACGGAGATCGAAGTAAAGGTCCTGGATCGCATCTGCGTGCTGTCGCTCACACTTGCGACCAAAGGCTCGCAGGTGCGGGCACACCAGATCTGGTGCACCAACAGCCTTGGTTGAGTTTTAACTCAACTCGCACATCGCCCGAATAGTACCCGAGCCCTCGGGGCTCCTAACCAAACATGCACACAAGTTTAAAAATATCATATGGACTTGCTCGTGCGATCAAATCGCTAAAATAACACCTAAAACTACGGATTTAGCATCAAAAATCATGAATTTCTCAAGAACACTTCAATATTACTAACTTCTTAACCGGACGTCCGAATCACGTCAAATCAACTCTCATTTCCACCAAACTTCATAGATATGACTTAACTATTATAACAAACCTGTTTCGAGCTCCAAAACCAAAATACGGGCCCGATACCAACGAGTTTAAACATCAATAAATTTCTTTAATTCCTTTAAATTTCAGTCTAACAATTTTTATCAAAAAATTCATTTCTCGAGCCAGGGACCTCGGAATACGATTTCGGGTATACTCCCAAGTCCCATATTTTACTACGAACCTCCCGGGACCGTCAGAACACGGGTCCGGATCTGTTTACTCAAAATGTTGACCAAAATCAACCAAAAATCAAATTTTTAATTCTCAGGAATTATTATTTCATATATTTTCACATAAAAGCTTTTCAGATTCACGCCCGGACTGCACACACAAATCAAGATAAATAAAAATAATGTTTTTAGGGCTAACGAGTCCGGAATGGAGTCTTAAATCATAATATGACCCTTTGGGTCATCACACAAACGAATGGATACAATGAGGGAAATTCAAATAATTAGATTTCTTTAACAAGGAATAGATTTCTGAGTTAGTCAACATAATCAAGAAAGTGCAAATTGGAAGTTGTGGAAATGCAGGAACAGAGATCAATGCTAATGCAGTAGCTGATACCATTCTTAAGTATTCTAGAACACACCTTGTTATTTTTAACACTAACACCTGGATAATTGATTCAGGTGCCTCTGAGCAGATGTGTGTTGATTCAAAATCATTCCTAGAACTCTGTCCATTACCTATACCTTTGAATATAAGTTTGCCCAACTCTTTTTAATTATTTTTTACATATATAGGAAGGGTAAGTATTCAGCTAGACATGATTCTGGGAAGGGTTCTATATGTTCCTTCTGTCAAATATAACGTATTATCAGTTTATAAGTTACGTAAATAATTCAGTTGTTCTATCAATTTGACTTCTAACAAATGTCTGTTGTGGGTCCTTTTATTGTGGAGGGTACAAGTTTTTGGTAATGAGGGGTGGTCTGTACCTGCTCCATCCCAGTAATTTAGAGTCTAGAATTTTGTACAATCAAAATGTGGTTTCAATTTCAAAAGAAAACAATTCTAGACTGCCTTCTACTAGTGTTTCTTTTTCAGCACTTGTGTTTGCTAATGCTACATCTAATGTAAGAGAATGGAATGTCAGATTGGGGCGCTTTCCCTTTGTAGTAATGAAAAATCTCAGTTTCATTTTTTTCCCTTCAAGTTTTGATTATGTGTGATGTTTGTCTCAAGCCAGGCAAACTAGGCTTCATTTTCCAATTAGTCAAATCAAACCTTCAAGAATATTTGATCTTATTCACAAAGACACTTGGGGACCTTTTAAGACCAACACATATAATGGTTACAAATATTTTTTAACCATAGTTGATGATTTCAGTAGAGCAACCTGAACTTTCTTGTTAAGTTCAAAAAGTAATGCATTCTCAGTTTTGAAGTCCTTTCTTACTATGGTGGAGAGACAGTTTAACAAAAAGGTCAAGAAGCTAAGATCTAATAATACTTTGGAATTGGGAAGGGGACACAAGAATCTATATTTTTGCATTCACAGGGTATATTACTTAAAACATCTTGTGTTTCCGCTCTATAACAAAATGGGGTTGTGGAGAGGAAACATAGGAATCTTTAGGAGATTGCTAGGGGTTTATTGTTTCAATCAAGAGTTCCTATTGAATATTGGGGAGAATGTGTCTTGACTGCCACCTATCTAATAAATAGGTTTCCCTCAAAAGTTTTGAATGGGAAGACACCATATGAGGTACTATTTGGGAAGCCACCTAACTATGATTGTTTAAGATCCTTTGGATGCTTATGTTATGCTTCCACTCTACCTCACAATAAAGGAAAGTTTGAACCAAGAGCTAAGAGTTGTGTGTTTTTGGGAATATGCTCACAATGAAAAGGGATATAAAGTTTTGGACATGGACAATAAGAAAGTTTTTGTTTCCAGAGATGTAAAGTTTCATGAGCATTGTTTCCTTTCACCAGATCAGACTTACCATCTGAACTTCTTTTCTATCCTGCACTTGTTGACCAAGAGCTTTCACTAGAAAAGTTGTTGCATGTTGTTCCCACAACAAGTCCACCCACTGATCTCACCCAGTCACATAGTACACTCACTCAAACTCACCTACCACTCCTATCACAATTTCTAAAACCAATTCATCCCCTTATTCAAACATTAGTCCTATTCCATTTTCTACTGATGGACAGTCTCCTATTCATACTCAAGTTCCAAATTTTTCTAGGAGCTCTATTCCCATTCCAGCTCCTCCAATCAGGAAGTCTGAAAGGATTACTCAGAATCCTACATATCTAAATGATTATGTATCCAATACTATCATTCTCCATTATCTACTTCTTGTTGATTCACTCTTTCACTCAACCCTTCAAGCTTAGTATTTTTTCTTTTGGTTCTTTTTCACTCAACAACCAAATGGTCATTAAGTCATTGCCTACCATTTCAGAACCCAACAGTTATGCTCAAGCATCTGCACATCCAGGATGGAGAAAACCTATGGATGCAGAAATTGTTGCACTTGAACTTAATCACACTTGGGATATAGTGGACTTGCCACAGGGAAAAAGAGCATTACCTTGTAAAAGGGTATATAAGGTAAAGCACAAATCATATGGAATAGTGAAGAAATTAAAAGCAAGGTTGGTAGTGAGGGGGGACATTCAAAGAGAAGATATTGGTTATTTTGAAACATTTCACCGGTATTGAAAATGACTACCATTCGATGCCTTTTTACACTGGATGTAAAGAAAGATTGGAAAGTGTCTCAACTGAATATTAACAATGCATTCTTACCTAGGGACTTACAGGAAGAAGTGTACATGAGATTTCCTGCCAGGATTCTTCGGCCTAAGCCTAATCAAATATGTTTATTAAGGAAGTCTCTCTATTGTTTGGAGCATGCATCAAAATAGTGGTCTTCTAGGCTTGTTGGAGCTCTAAGTTTCAAAGGGTACTTTCGTTATCTCAATCACTACTCCCTGTTCTACAAACAGAAAGCTGGGCTAATTTCCATTTTAGCTGTTTATGTAGATGACATACTACTTACAGGTAATGACACAAAGGAAATTGATCATATTTGCAGTTTTCTTAACACAAAATTCAAAGTCAAGCATTTAGGGGGTATACACTATTTTTTGGGCATGGAAACTTTAAGGGAAAAGTAGGGCTTGATCATCGGTCAGAGATAATTTATCTCATACTTACTGCGGGAATAATGTCTTCTCCTCTTAATCTATACTCCACATTGCGGGTAGACCAAGGGCCACCACAGGAGGATCCAACTATTTATCGATATTTAGTTGGTAAATTGAACTACTTGACCAACACAAGACCAGATCATTATTTTGTTGTCTTGTGTTTAAGCCAGTACATGCAAAATTCATGTTTATCATATTATTCATCCGCCTTGCGTGTCTTGAGATATCTGAGGACGAGACCCTTCCCAGGGAATTTTCTTATTTGCAGATCCTTCTTTCGGATTGATTGCATTTTGTGATGTCAATTGGGCGGCGTGCATAGATTCCCTTCGTTAAGTGAGCAGCTCTTCATCACTCTTGGTGGAGCTCGAATCTCTTGGAAATCGAAGAAACAAATCTTCATTTCTCTATCCTCTACCGAAGCGGAATACAAATCTATGAGGAGAGTGATTGCGGAAATAACTTGGTTAGTCCGATTTATTGCCGATCTATCAGCACCCCTACCTTACTGGTGCTTGTTCATTCCGATAGCCAAGCCACCATTCATATTGCTTGAAATCCCGTCTTCTACGAACAGACTAGGCACTTCGAGTTGGACTATCATTTCGTTCGTCAACACTTTCTTTTTGGCTAATCACTCTCTTGTTCCTTCCATCGGAGCATCAACTAGCAGATCTTTTCACTAAACCCTTATCTGGGGCTTCACACCGCACATTTTGAACAAGTTGCGGGCCCATTCTCTCCCCTCCAACTTGAGAGGGGATGTTAAAAATAAAAATCCCCGTTTTGCAGAAGGATGAGAAAGAGGCAATCCTTGCGAGAAAAGAGAAAAGTCAAGGTTCGAGTTAAGGATTTCTGACACTACGATGTTCTCATTCTTATGTGTCTGAATGTGTAGACATTTCATCTACATATGTCAACATCACACTGCTAAAGATCTATCATTGAAGAATAAATCTTTGCCGTTTGATTTACAAGAAAGAAGTTGAGCTAGCAAATAATAAGAAGCTTCTTATACGCGATGAGCACATATATATACATAGAAGAGAATAAAATACGTTAGGAGGTTATACAAATAGGCAATAGAGATAGTACAAGTGTATAGGAATATTCTTTTTCATTTATTCAGTTACAGAAATTACTTGTATAAAGAGGCATTTGAACAGCGAATAGAATCAGAGAAAATTTCCACAATTTCATTCTATCTTTCTTTCATTAGCCACAAAAAACAAAAACAAAAAAAACAAAACAATAAAAACAGTTAACAAGTAACTTAGGTCATATGTTCAACGATCAGAACATATGCATGCAGGTACAAAGCTTGGTAGTCGAATATCCTTCGCGGAAAATACATCGTAAATAGCAAAATATTTTTTAATAAATAAATTATTGAATGCCCTTAAGCTAACAAAATGTTCTAGTTTATCGACAAATAAGGGTAAACAATTTTTGATCATATATATAAGTTCAGATCTTAGGCTCTTATATGTGAATTAATATTCCAGGTTCCGCCACTATTAGCATATGACAGGGTACGTCTAAATCTTTATCGTTCTTCAAGAAATTCTTACATCTCATTTTCAACAGATGTTTATTTAGCGAGAAAAATGGTCCAATTCATTCAAACATGAGGTTACTCGCTGATTAACACAATCCTACATAAATTTAACTTTAATCAGATAATTGTTTGTGTAATGATAGAAGAGAGATATTAACAAAATATTCATAACGTAGGCGATCAAACAATGAGATGAAAAGGGATATATATATATATATAAGTTTAATAAACAATCAACACATCTCTCTAGGGAGACTTGAAAATATGACCAAGTATACAAACATAATAAGAACACAAGTACAACAGACTTTTGCTTTAGCTATATACAAAGTAATGGAAATCTGAGCTGTTTGGCTACCCATATCTAGGGATGAAAGATCCACTTGTACAAAAATCCAATTCCTCTAGCTCAATGAATCATATTTTGGTTTGCTCACTCTCACGGACCTACTAATTTGGGAAGTATTACCACATTGGACTACTTTAAACGATTAAACCAATATTATGATATTTACTGAACAAATTATAGTAATAAAGTAGTCGCCCATCATTGTCACATCTATTTCCAGCTTTAACAAAAGTAGACCTATTTGGTCCAAAAATTATGTCATCTTCCCTGACCTAAACTGCTAACATTGGGAAATTCACCCTTTACCATTGAATTTAATCACAATAGTAACCGGCGTCTTGCAGCGTAACGTACTCACATAATTTGATTCAAATAAAAAGTCCTTTCCGCTTAATAAAAGTAAGGTCAACTACCTTTTGATAGTGCATTTGTCTCGAGAAATAATGATATAATATAGTAATGATGACTCAGTGAGAATAATAATGCAACCAGTAAAGAAATGGCTGCTGCAGTTGGGGGCATATTTATATGTGTATATAAGTATACTTTACATGTACGAGAAATTGGATATAGTATAGAAATCTAGCCAATAGGTCAAATGTATTTGGTACCCAATGGTCATGGCCGCCCTTAAAATTTTATTAACAAGACTCCGTTTCTAAGCATCCCTCATTTGACCTTAGCAACATTCCTCTACAAAAAATAATGAGATTCCAAACAAACGCATCGTTCTAGAACCCCAAGTGGATAATGGAAATATATTAGGCTGACTTCCCAATACCAGAAAGGAGGCAAAAAATAAAAATATATTCCATCAAATCAGAAATGATGAAACTCAGTAAACTCAATGATTAATTTACTTCTCAGGGAATTCAAACACGAGAAATTTCGACCTCGTTTTCCGTGTAATATAGATTTTACATCTCATTTTACATTATCAAGCGGAAAAGTTACAGCTGAATAACAATTAACAACACAAAGGAGTAAAGAATTACATGGAATGAAACAAAATGAGGAAAAAAGAAAAGAAGGAACACGTGGCAAGGATTAATGCCAGATCTGGAACAACAAAATGGCTTGATTTGCTGGCAAAAAATGGTTGAATTCCAACCAAAATGGCAGCTGACTCTCCCAGCCCAATCACAGCTCATTTACCTACAACAGATAACAAAGCATGTGAGGCGTACCCTTTAGAACCCTACATTTCATTATTGTAATTAACGCAAACCAGCATGTACAGTGCACCATTTCAATTTAATAACACAAACCAGCATGTATAGGGCACCATTTCAATTTATTAACTGATAAAATGAACAGATAAGAATAGCAGAGGACAATAATTAACTTATAAAAAAATATATCAGTAATCAGTGCCTATACACAAGCTAAGAATCATCTCCTCTTGGAAGCTGCTTGGTCATTTCAAGAGCCTTGAAATCTAGTTAAAAAACCATAATAACAAACTTGGTAAGAACGAGAAATAGCATACCATATGTATAGTGTGTTCAAACATTTGTATACAAGCTGCAGCACATCAGGCATTAACATTGTCCACACCATTGCGCTGTCGTTTGTTGGATCTTGAAAAGCAGCATATCTGAGCCCAGGATTTCTTCTTCTTCACCGGCTGTGCTTTCACATCCCTATTGGCTACCAGATCAGCCATATACTGAACAACAGCCTGCAGAGCACAGCAACTAAGCATAATTAAGATCATCTAAAAACAACAAGAATAGCTAGTAAAAAAAACTAGGATAAAAAATCAGAAAGCACCACCATAGTAAAATGGAAACAAACCTGTGCTCCCTTCTCAGCGATGTTTCCTGGTGGCACTTCCAAAGGATTTCCATCGGTCTTAAGGACCCGCAAACTTGAGAGCATCCTAAATGAGTCCGGAAGAATTCTAATCTGGTTGTTACTCATATCCAATTCTTCTAGCAACTCAAGGTTCCCAATGGACCTTGGTAGTGACCGCAGGTCTGCAAAATTGTTGCTAATGTTCAGCTTGACCAGCGTAGTAGCAAAACACAAGCTCTCAGGGACGGCTTCAATTTCATTGAAACTAATATTCAGCTCTTTCAAACTAGTAAGGGATGACATAGTCGTAGGCAATTGCCTGATGTTATTGTACCGTGCAGACAGAATCTCCAAAGACTCAATCCGTCCCACTGCTTCAGGAAGAGCTTTAAGCCGGTTATAGTCTACACGAAGCTCCTTGAGCGAAGTACATTGACCAATAGTGTGAGGAAGTTCCTCAAGGTCATTAGTTTCCACAATCAATTTCTTTAGACTTACTAAGGAGCCAACTGTCTCAGGGAGTACTGATAGCATGTTAGAGCTCAGATCAAGTTCTTGAAGGTGAGCTAACCTCGCAAAACTCGCGGGCAACAACTTCAAGTTATTTGCACTGAGATCAAGATAGACCAAGTTAAGCAGATCTCCAATGGAATCAGGCAGTTCAACGATTTTGTTTGAATGTAAATCTAGCTTTTGCAATGACGAAAGCCCCCCTATAGTGGAAGGCAGGACAGTAATTCGATTCTCAGACAAATCCAAAGTAATCAAACTTGACAGCTTCCCTATAGAATCTGGAAGCCATTCCACCTGGTCCGACAACTTATTCTTAAGGATAAGCTCTCGACTTCCTTTTTTAGATGACACTTCAATCATACTAGCAAGCTTAATCAAACTTAATTTCTCACCATCTTGACCTACAAAACCAGCATCTTCTTGATCAAAATAAGAACACTGACTCAACACAACAACACAATAATTTATATAGTCAAATTCTAGAAAGCAAAATTTAAGAAACCAAAATTGCTAAAAGTGCATAACCAAATATGGAGCAGCAAATAGATGTAACATACCACTAGTTGTTGCTGGCTTTAAAGTGGAATCGACAATCTTGGGCCCTGACAAAGCATCACCAGATCGAAGCCCAACACCAACTCCATCCACAAGAAACGTGGCTTTTGCCTTATTCAAGTAAGTATCATCTCTACTAAACATTTCAGTCACTTTAACAGGCTCTTTCGCGTTATAAAAGCTCGACGAAGAAGTAATTGCAGTCGCAGTTGCTGCAATTGTCGGAGAATTTAAGCTGCTGCTGCCGGAGAAGGAAGCTGAGGTATCATTAGCCTGAGATTTAAAAGGCAGACATTTGGAAGCTCTCTGAATCAAATCGTCGAACAGAGAGTGAACATTCTCGAGATCTAAAAGTTTCAAAGCCTCCCATTTCTGCTCTTTGCTCTGGAAATGAATAAAATTCCTCTGCATCTCTTGCAAAATTCTAAACAGCTCTTCTGGGACATCTTTCCTTTTATTTTGCCTCGTAATTGCATCTAATTTTAACTGATCCTCTTTCTCCAGGTTCCCAATTAACGCTTTTGCAGCTTCAACTTCTTCAATGGATGGCCTTGTCGGTAGACATCGATGAATTCGCATGATTTCTTCCACAATCTCGTCATTCGACTTTGCTGACGATCCCATTTTCACTAGTTTTCTGAAATTTTTGAAAGAAAAAGAAAACGGCCACAAAAATCAGGCTCGGCTCGCCTTTTCTTTGTTTTGTATTTTTCAAAGCAAAAACCAAAGATGAATTTCGCTTTTATGAAAACAATCCTCAGATTAAGAAAAACAAAAACCGTAAATCAATTTTCTTTCTTTCTACAAGTTTCTAGAAAGCGCCAATCAACGATGACTATAATTTCAAACCTTTGGCCATATGCAGACATGCAAAAGGAAAGCTTATTTTTCGCCGTCTTTTCCTATCTTGAAAACAACTGTTTTGAAAACACGGAAAAAACACTCGAAAAAAAAAAGGAAAATGAACCGAAAAAAGAGAAAAAGAAAAAAAGAAAAAAATTTCCACTATTAAAACACCAAGCTCCACTTATGGAAAGAAAATTTACTCACACTATTCAGTGGCTTTTCTCTTAACAATGTTTCTGAAATTCTACACAGTGAAGAAGAAGGAAGAGAAAAGAGGATGAGTTATCTTCTAAAAGAGAAACGGAAGCCTTGTTTGGTTCTGTGGAAAATCCAACGACATCCATTGTGGTATGATAATTTATTTATACAGCTCAACAAAATACCACTATCACTTTTATGATAAATGCATTATTATTACAATGAAAAGAATACCAAATTATTTATGGAGTTTTAAAAGAAAAATTGGGAAGTTATGATAAGACAATAATTTTGATTTAAAAACTACGATGGACTCAATTATGACTGATTGGTTATCTAACGGAGATCTACTTAAAGCTAACGGTTCGGCCAGATTTCCTAAAATGACCTCGTTTATACAATTAAATGACGAAATTATCCCCAGCTCTTCTAGGATTCTCTCGGACGGTTGTTAAACTTTTTCTTTTCGGAGAAATATTTGTAGCATTTCAATGCAAGTGATGATATTGACACAGCCGGATCTAGCCTTCTTATATCGATTCAATTAAACCTGTAATTTTATTATTAATTTTTTACACAAAAAATTATAAAATTACAATAAATAATAAGTATTTGTAAACTTATAATTTTAAAAATATAATATATTTAATAATAAAATCTTAGCTGAACCTATAAATTTAAATTTTGAATTCGCGGATACGGGAATTATTGTACGTGACATTGTGACTGGACTGACACCCTTTTCATTTGATATATCATCCTTCACCATTAAATTTCAGGTTTCTTTATGTTTTATAACGTCATCTATATAAATTTTTTATTACAATTATCTCTTTTTGTGTGTGTTGTTCACACGGTAAGATGATAAGTCTTACCTAATAACACTGTAGGAAGGTGATTGAAGTCAGTAATATCACGTTCTAAGTGGGCGTTTGGACATAAGAATGGTAAAATTTCAAAAAAAGTGAAAATAGATTTTTTAAAATTAGAGTCGTGTTTGGATATGAATATTATTTTGATTTTTTTTAAAGTTTTATGAGTGCTTTGAGTGAAAATTTTGAAAAACAACTTTTTGATGTTTTTCAAATTTTCAAAAAATTTTAAAATTCATCTTCAAGTGAAAATTGAAAACTTTATGGTCAAACATTGATTTCCAGAAAAAAAAAAAAAAAAGTTAAAAAAATTGAGAAAAAAGAGAAAAAAATTTTATGTCCAAACGGGCTCTAAATTAAAATCTTCTAGTTAAAATAGCATGGGCTAGCTAGTTCTCGGACTGGTCATTCCAAAATAGACAGCATTTGCCAAGTCATTAAAAAATAGCCATTATTTTGTTGCAACAAAGACCGGTCCAGCATAATATATTGGAGTTCGATGCACATGTGTATGAACTTCCAGCATATTATACTGTAACTCAAACACGCGAAAAGTTCCAGCATAATATACTGGATATTTGAGTACTTGTGTATGAACTTCCAGCATATTATGCTTGACCGGTATACTTTGTTGGAACTCCAGTATAATATACTAAAACTCCAGTATATTATATTGGAATATTTTTCGAATTTTAAATAATATTTTCGTTCAAATTTATCTTTACATAAAAAATGATTAAATTTTAATAACTTTTAAAACTGTGACTATTCTTAAATGACCATTTGTAAATATACCTATTTTTGAATTACTCTCAATCTTCTGATATCAAGTTGCTACGTCTTGCATGTCATGATGATTGCAATTTGCTAGTACAAATTATGACATGCTGAACGTATGTACTTTTTATAATTCACTTTGATGGGGTGTTAGGTATATTTTATGAAGTATCATATAGTATAATATTATATTATATTATATTATTTTAATGTATATAATATTTGGATAGATTATATTATTTGTCGTCGTTTCATGATATCATGCATAAACAATATAAGAATAAACTTACAATATTATAAAGAAAAAGTAAGTTACGAGGTAATATTATTATATAAAAATATAAGGTAAAGGATAAAATGGGATTATCTAATAAAAAAGAGCCAGATGAGAGAAAAAATAGGAAAACAACATGTTCATAAAATTACTCGTTCCATAAAGTGACACTTTTCGTCGTTACGTAACAATGAATTTAAACGATACGGTATAATAAAATTTAAGTAACAATTAAAACAAATATTGTATTTAAAATAACGATATGATTAATAGAATAGATAACAACCATCCAAATAAGTTGTCAAACGTATAACATAGTTGTTGACATGGGTGGATCTACATAGAGAATTGTGGTGCTTAAGCACCCATTGCCCATGGTATCGAACATATAATTTTATAAATAATTTTGCGTGAAATAGATATATATTTAGGTGAACACCTATTATTCAAACAAGCTGGTGGGTGATACTAGTCAATGGAATCTAAGTATGCATTCTGCATGATTCGGAATCCAATTCTTACGTAGTGCATTCTTTGACTCTTTTTTTTTGCCGTCTCCCTTTTACATGGCTTTTCCTTTTGTTCTTAACTTTGCCGCTTTTTCTTTCTTCAATTCATTTAGTTCATCATTGAACAAAATCTAATCCTACAAAAAAAAAGAGCAGTTGTAAGTTATTTTGAGGAAACTTTTTTCTAACCCGATACATCTGCCCATGGAAGTTTAAAACTCCATAACCAACTCCTCACCAATCCCTCCTAAACCTTCAAGGAAAAACTACTAGCAAGCGAACAAACAATCGAGATTGATATGGACCACCGGGAAGAGGAAGTCGTACAGGAGACAAACGAAACACCATCATTCGTAAATGATATGAATCGCGGAGTAAAAGCTATCCAACCATCTAACAAAGAGAAAGAAAGGTTTTACTCTACATGGAAATACTCCCTCATCATTAAACTCTTTGGGAAAAGAATTATTCATCACTATCTAAAAACAAAAATACAAGAACTATGGAAATTCACAGAGCAGATTCCACTAATTGATCTAGGATCCGACTATTTCATAGTGAAATTCACAAAAGAGAAAAATATGAACAATGTGCTTAGGAATGGGCCTTGGTTTGTCAATGGTCATTTTCTCTCTGTGAAAAAATGGGAACCCAATTTTGTCACTGCAGAAGCAAAACAAACATATGCCGTTGTATGGGTGAGATTACCACAGTTACCAACTGAGTATTATGATGGCACTGCTTAAACGAATAGGAAATTCAATAGGCACACTATTGAAGATTGATGCCTGCACCAGTTCCACACTGAGAGGAAGATATGCAAGACTTTGCATACAGGTTCCATTAGAAGAACCAATTACCACATGCAGTCAAATAGACTCCCACCTTCAACAGATAATCTATGAAGAAGAAGGCTTCCTCTACAAACACTGTGGCAGGTTAGGGAACACAATTAACCGCTGCTTCCAACACCAACGCAGTAAAATTCTCATACCATAGCCAATACAAGACAATTCTCATACCAGAGCCATAACATCATTCGAACTTAGTCGAGCCTTCGAAACACCAAAAACAACATCAAAACATCAAAATCACATCAAATTCAAGCCTATGAACTTTGAAATTCCTAAATTCCACCAACGACGCCGAAACCAACCAAAACACATCCGATTGACCTGAAATTTTGCACATATATCTAAAATGCTATTATGAAGCTGTTCCAACTTCTGTAATTCCTTTACGACCCCGATATCCTATTTTCCACTGCCGATCGGAAATCGCCAAAAATTAACTTTCGCCAATTCAAGCCTAATTCTACATCGGACATCACAAAAATATTCCGAACACACTCCTAAGTCCCAAATCACCTAACGAAGCTATCCTAGCCATAAAATATGCATTTCGAGATCGTTTACCAATAAGTCAACTCTTAGTTGACTTTTTCGACTCTAAAGCTACTTTTAGAGGCTAAGTGTCTTAACTCCTTCTATAACCACTCTGAACCTGAGCTCACCAACTCTAACACATCCTAAACAGTATAACTAACCTATGACAAGGCAATAACAAAAAATATATTACAAATTATGTGTGACGACCGACCGGGTCGTTATATTTTCCCCATCTTAAACAAACGTTCGTCCTCGAACGGGTCTAGAAACATACCTGGAGTCTCAAACAAGTGAGGATATCTGCCCTGCACCTCCCGCTCGGTCTCCCAAGTAGCCTCCTCCACTGGCTGACCTCTCCACTGAACTTTCACTGAAGCTATATCCTCGGACCTCAACTTTCTAAACTTGCGAGCCAAAATAGCCACTGGCTCAACCCCATATGACATATCATCCTCGAGTTGAACTGTGTTGAAGTCCAAGACATGAGACGGATCACCAACATACTTCCTGAGCATCGACACATGAATTACCGGATGAACACTCGACAAGCTAGGTGGAAAGGCAAGTTTATAAGCCATCTCCTCAACCTTCCGAAGCACCTCAAAAGGACCAATAAATCGAGGACTCAGATTTCCCCTCTTTCCGAACCTCATAACACCCTTCATGGGTGATACCTTCAGCAGTACCTTATCACCTTCCATAAACGACACATCCCGGACCTTCCGGTCCGCATAACTCTTCTGCCTAGACTGTGTCGTGCGAAGTCGCTCCTGAATCAACTTCACCTTTTCCAACGCATCCTGAATCAAATCTGTGCCCAATAGCGTAGCCTCACCGGGATTGAACCAACCAACCGGAGATCTACACCTCCTAACAAATAAAGCCTCATACGGGGCCATCTGAATACTGGACTGGTAGGTGTTATGATATGCAAACTCTACTAGTGGCAGAAACTGATCCCATGAACCACCAAAATCAATCACTCAAGCACGTAACATGTCCTCCAAAATCTGAATAGTCCTTTCCGACTGTCCGTCGGTCTGAGGATGAAATGCAGTGCTCAACTCTACCTCAGTACACATACCTCTTTGTACAGCCCTCCAAAATTGAGATGTGATTGTGTACCTCTGTCATAAATGATAGAAACTAGAACCCCATGCAATCGGACAATCTCCCTGATGTAGATACTCGCTAACCGCTCCGAAGTATAAGTAGTACTGACAGGAATAAAGTGTGCAGACTTGGCCAACCTATCCACAATGACCCAAATAGCATCGAAACCCTTCGAAGTCCGTGGAAGTCCAACTACAATGTCCATAGTGATCCGCTCCCACTTCCACTCTGGAATATCTAACCTCTGAAGTAACCCACTTGGTCTCTGGTGCTCATACTTGACTTGCTGGAAGTTGAGACACCATGCTACATACTCAACAATATCCCTCTTCATCTACCTCCACCAATACTGTTGTCTCAGATCCTGATACATCTTCGCGGCACCCGGATGAATGGAATACTGCGAGCTGTGAGCCTCTGCTAATATCAACTCTCGAAGACCATCCACATTGGGAACACAAATACGACTTTGCATCCTCATAACATTGTCATCACCGATAGTCACATCCCTGGCATCATCCCGACGGACCCTATCCTGAAGTACTAACAAATGCGGATCATCATACTGTCGAGCTCTAATATGATCATAGAGAGAAGACCGGGAAGCCATGCTAACTAATACCCGCGGAGGGTTTGACAAATCCAGTCTCACTAACTGACCCGCTAAAGCCTGAACATCAAGTGCTAAAGGTCGCTCTGCTGCTGAAAGGTAAGCTAGACTCCCCAAACTCTCGGCTCTACGACTCAAGGTATCGACCACTACATTGGCCTTTTATGGGTGATACAAAATAGTAAGGTGATAATCCTTGAGAAGCTCCAACCATATCCTCTGCCACAAATTCAAATCCTTCTACCTCAGCAGATACTGCAAGCTACGATGGTCAGTGAAAATCTCACACTGTACCCCATACAAGTAATGCCGCCAAATCTTTAAGGCATGAACGGCAGCTTACTCAAGATCGTACACTGGATAATTCTTCTCGTGCACCTTCAACTGTCTAGACGTGTAGGCAATCACCCTACCATCCTGCATCAATATCGCTCCCAAGCCAACTCTAGAAGCATCACAATAGACTGTGTAAGAACCCGAACCAGTAAGCAAAACTAGTACCGGAGTTGTGGTCAATGCTGACTTGAGCTTCTGAAAGCTCTCCTCACACTCATCGGACCATCTGAATGGAGCACCCTTCTGGGTCAATCTGGTCAATTATGAAGCAACAGAAGAGAATCATTCCACAAAGCGACGGTAATATCCCGCCAAACTAGGGAAACTCCTAATCTCTGTAGCTGAGGACGGTCTGGGCCAACTTTGCACCGCCTCAATCTTCTTCGGATCAACCTGAATACCCTCACTAAACCCCACGTGCCCCAAGAAAGCTACTGAACCAAGCCATAACTCACACTTGGAGAATTTTTCATAAAGCTTCTCCTCCCTCAACTTCTGCAACACAATCCTCAAGTGCTGAGCATGTTCCTCCTAGCTACGGGAATAAACCAGGATGTCATCAATGAATACAATGACGAAAGAATCAAGGTAAGGCTGAAACACGTTGTTAATCAATTTCATGAACGCGGCTGGGGCATTGGTCAGCCCAAATGACATAGCCGGAAAATCATAATGACCATATCTGGTCCTGAAAGCAGTCTTCGGAATGTCAGAGTCCCGAATCTTCAAGTGGTGATACCCCGACCTCAAATCGATCTTGGAGAACACCCTAGCTCCCTGAAGCTGATCAAACAAGTCATCAATACGAGGCAAATGATATTGGTTCTTCACCGTAACCTTATTCAACTGCCTATAATCAATGCACATACGCATGGAGACGTCTTTCTTTTTCACAAACAACACTGGTGCACCCCAAGGTGACACACTCGGCCGGATGAACCCCTTATCTAAGAGTTCCTGAAGCTGCTCTTTCAATTCTTTCAACTCCACTGGTGCCATACGGTAAGGTGGAATAGAGATAGGTTGGGTGTCTGGCAGCAAGTCAATACCAAAATCAATGTCCCTATCAGGTGGCATGCCTGACAGGTCTGCAGGGAATACGTACGGAAAATCATGGACCACAGGAAAATAATCAACAAAAGGGGTCTAAGTACTAACATCCCTCACGAAAGCAAGATAATATTCACATCCTTTCTCAACCATACGCTGAGCCTTCAAATAAGAAATCACTTTTCTAGGCACATGCTCTATAGACCCTCTCCACTCAACTCTCGGAACTCCGGGCATAGCCAGGGTCACGGTCTTAGCGTGACAATCAAGAATAGCATGACATGGGGATAACCAATCCATGCCCAGTATCACATCAAAATCGACCATACTGAGTAACATCAAGTCCACTCGGGTCTCCAGACCCCCAATAGGTATAATACACGATAGGTACACACGGTCCACAACAATAGTATCGTCCACCGGATTTGAAACATGAACAGACGTAACTAAAGACTCACGGGGCATATTCAGAAAGAGAGAAAAATACGATGAAACATAAGATTATGTGGAACCAGGGTCAAATAAAGCCAAAGCATCACTGTGACAAACTGAGACAGTACCTGTAATCACCGCATCTGAGGCCATAGCATCAGACGTAGCTGGAAGTGCATAAATATGTGGCTAGCCTCCACCTGCTCGACCTCACCCTCTAGGTCGGCTAGCTGCCTAACCACCACCCCTGGCTTCCTGAGTAGGTGGTAAAGTGACTGGGGCTGAAGTCGATGGTTGAACCCTCTACTGAGATGATCCACTAGCACGACGAGGGCAAAACCTCCATCCATTACCAACCTCTCCACACTCAAAGCAACTACCTGGAGCTGGAGATGGGGACTGAAGGGAACCCCTGCCACCATGATAACCACCGGACGAACCATGCATAGAGGAACCCTGATATGATGATGCTCTGGAGAAGCTCTGAGATGGAAGGGCGCTAAAAGATGAACGACCCTGATGAGAGTTGCGGGGCCCCTGCCCCGAAGATGCGCCACTATAGGTTGGGCGGACTGGCTGTGGAGGTCTAAATGGGACCTCTGCTATTTTGAAATTGCCCTCTGGAAGGGGCACCACTAAAGCTAACTTATCCCCGATGAATCTTGCCTCCCTCTCCTCGCGCTCTTGCTTGCGAAATGACTCAATGTCCCGAGCTATGTCAACAACCTGCTCAAATGTGGCTCCAGACACCCTCGCTCTGGTCATCAAAATGCGAAGCTAATACGTGAGACCATCTACAAACCTCCTGATCCTTTCCCTGTTAGTAGGGACTAACTCCGAAACATGTCTAGCCAACTCGTAAAACCTCATCTCGTACTGAGTAACTGACAACTCTCCCTGGCGCAGCTGCTCAAACTGTCTGCGCTGCTCCTCTCTGTGGGACTGAGGAACATACTTCTCCAAAAAGAGCGTGGAGAATTATTTCCAGGGTGCTGAACCAACCGGACTACGCCTCTCAAATGCCTCCCACCATGTGAAAGCAGCACCAGCAAACTGAAATGTAGCAAATGAGACCCCGTTGGTCTCCAAAATACCCGTAGTACGTAGTATCCTCTAGCACTTATCTAGAAACCCTTGGGCATCCTCGCCCTTTGTACCGTTGAAAGTCAGAGGTTGAAGTCTACTTAACCTCTCCAACCTGCGCTGCTCATCTTCAGGCATACAGGAACCACATAGTCCTGAACTGGGGCAACCAGCTAGGCTGGGACTACCCCCGGTACCTGAAGACCCTATACAGCCGGCTCAGGTATCCGAGCAGCTGGAGTCTGAATGCCTCCCCCGGCCTGAGCTGCAGTGGCAGTAGTAGACATAGCAACTGCCTGAGCTAAATTGGTACACACCGTCAATATCTGAGCCAGGGTCTCCTGAAGACCTGGAATAACAATAGGCACTGTCGGTGCCTGAGCCTGTCTCGCTGGAGTACCCTCGGCGGGAACCTGATCCTGAATGACAGGGGGATCCTGTGGTACTGTCCCGGCTGCTGCAGGGGCTGGTCCCCTAGCTCCTCCACGGCCCCAACCCCTTGTGGGTCGGGCTGGTGTCTGGTCACCCTGATCGGTATTGCGTGTCCTCACCATCTGTGAGAGAATGAAACAACATGAGTTTAGATTTCAAGAACCAATAGATTGACACGAAAGAGTTCAAGAAAATGAGATTTCTTTTTTCCTAAGAGTTCTGCAGCCTCTCGAAGATAAGTACAGACGCCTCCATACCGATCCGCAAGACTCTACTAAACCTGCTCATGACCGTTGAGTCCTATGTAACCTAGAGCTCTGATACCAACTTGTCACGACCCCAAATCCCAACAGGTCGTGATGGCGCCTATAGTGGAACTAGGCTAGCCAACCATCACATAACTACACACTTAGTTTAATCAAATAACTCAATATCATTAAATATTAGCATAGCAAGCATGAAAATTTCCCAAGTCTTTAGACAAATATAAAATAATCCACTGTCTAAACAATTCCCCCAGGACTGGAGTCAACATGGTCACGAGCATCTAAGAATATAACTAACTCTACTAATGTCTTAATAAATGTCTATGAATCAAATTCTAATACTATAAGAAGAAGGGAAGTGGAGAAGTTGCGGACACTGAACAGCTACCTCGAAATCCCGTAAATGATGCTGATAACGAACGAATATGGATACTGCTCTGCACTAGTACCTGGATTTGTACACAGAGGTACAGGGAGTAATGATGAGTACGCCAACTCAGTAGTAATGAAAATAAATCACAGTCTGAGAATAAGAACCACACAGTAAAAATACACCAATCCACAAAACAATAAAATGCCACGGCTCAATAAGGTATATAGAAATTCAAACCAGTTTCCGTAAAAATTCTTTAAAACAAGTATATTTTCCAGTATTTCTCAGTAAAACTCCCAAAATATCTGTTTGAAAAATGAAGTGAATCATAATCAAAACTCAGTAAAATATCATCAAAAATATGTCCCTCGGGCCATAATCATCACTCATAAATATTCCCTCAGCACCTCACCATCACTCTATAACAATCACTCAGCACCTCACGGTCACTCAGTATCAGCCCCTCGGGCATCCTCACTGTCACTCATGCCTCCCAATCACTCGTCACTCGGCACTCAGTAGGTACCTGCGCTCACTGGGGGTATGTACAGACTCCGGAGGGGCTCCTACAGCCCAAGCGCTATAAACAAGCCAAATCATGGCATTAATCATTGTCAAGCACTCAGCCTCTCTCATATCATAATATCCTCACAATATTGGCCTTCGGCCTCACTCAATCAGACACTCTCAACATGCCACTCGAGCCATAAATAAACAGGGTTCTCGACCCAAAACAGTATTTCATTTCAAGAATTAATATCAACAAGCACCGAGTGTCAAAACAATTTATCAGGAAAGAATAAGTGTAAAATTATAATTTTTAAGTGAGGAATTATCAGGAAAATAGCCCCCAATGGATTAAAACAGATCGGCACTAGGCCTCAAACATGGCTTACAACCCAATTATATCAAAACATATCAATACTATAAAGAATAGGCTTTAAAAGCAGTTTCGCAACTCAATAGTTGCCTAAAAAGGAAACATATTTCCAAATTTCCAATCCGTGCACGCCCCACACTCGTCATCCAGTGTGTACGTCACTCCAAAACCGTGAAAGGATGTAAAGTCCGGGGTTTCATACCCTCAGTACAGGATTTAAAGACATTACTTACCTCAAACTAGCCCGAAAAGCTACTCTGCAACCCGCTTGCCTCTCGAATCAACTTCTGAGTGCTCCAAATCTATCAAGATCATATTTTTATTATCAAATTATGCCAAGAGAATGAACTCCAATTGAAAAGTTTCAATTTTAGCACAAAACCCGAAATTAGCCAAAACCCGACCCCCCGGGCTCGCATCTCGGAACTCGACAAATTTTATACCAAAATTTTCTTCATGATCTCACGAGTTCGTACATATAAAGAACGCTAAAATCGGAGTTCGTTTGACCCCTCAACTCGACCCCTAAAGGTCTCATAATCTCAAGCCCTAACTCCATCTTTTTCTACTGATTTTCATGAATTAAACACTGATATTTGATCCTTAATCACATATAATCGAGTATTAGGGTCCAAAATCCTTACAACAATGAAGAACAATGATTTTCTCTCTTCAAAATCGCCTCAAAAACCCTCTTTCTATACAAAAATGGGGGGAAAGTGGGTATTGGTTGCGAAGGGTTTATTTTTATACTGTCCAGAATTTTTGCGGACTGTTCACGCATTTTATTGTTCACCCGAGTTATTGTTCATGCTGCTGTGAAAAAAATACAGCAGCTCTTCTTCTAGTCTAAATTGATCCGTTAACCATTCGAAATCCACCCGAGGCCCTCGAAAATCTCAACAAATATACCAACACGTCCCATAACATCATTCGAACTTAGTCGAACCTTCGAAACACCAAAAAGAACATCAAAACACCAAAATCAGATCAAATCCAAGCCTATAAACTTTGAAATTCCTAAATTCCACCAACGACGTTGAAACCAAACAAAACACATCCAATTGACCTGAAATTTTGCACACATATCCAAAATTTTATTACGAACTTGTTCCAACTTTCGGAATTCCATTCCGACCCAGATAGACTATTTTCCACTGCCGATCGAAAATCGTCAAAAACTAACTTTCGCCAATTCAAGCCTAATTCTACACCGAACATCACAAAAATATTCCGAACACACTCCTAAGTCCCAAAATCACCTAAAGAAGTTATACGAGCCATAAAATCCGCATTCTAAGATCGTTTACCAATAAGTCAACTCTTAGTTGACTTTTTCAACTCTAAATTTACTTTTAGAGGCTAAGTGTCTTAACTCCTTCTATAACCACTCCGAACCTGAACTAACCAACTCTAAACACATCCTAAATAGTATAAACAACCTATGACAAGGCAATAACAGCAAATATAATGCAAATTCTGTGTAACGACCGACCGGGTCGTTACATTAGTAATGTTGGTATTAATTATGTTTGCATTAGTTATGCTGCTTATTTCTTATCTATTGTTTGGTTTGATGTATTAAAGTATTGCACGATTTTTAAAAGAATTATTTTTATTTAAAATGCCCTCAAAACCAGTCCATCACTCTGTCTTTTTAAAAGAAACATATGTTGAGGAATGTTTTTGTATGAAAAAGTTTTAAAAAATTATCTGATTTGTCTACCTATATTGTAGTATAAAACTGAATATTTATTTATAAAAAATAAATATACTAAGTATTTATTTTGTTTATTTACTAAGGATATAATTTTACTTCTTGCTATTTGGATTATTTTAAATTTGTATTAATATAATAGCATATTTTAATCAAGCATAGATTTTGATGGACAATTTTGTCTTTAACTAGGACAATGCATGCATTAAAACCCATTGAATTGTTTTATTTTTATTTTTTTTTGGTTGGAAAGATAACTTGCATTAATTAAAATATACGTGTACAGAGGTGTTGATGCCTAGGCACCATGTTACAAACTAAAGTAGTACTAAATAGAGTAGCCAATTCAGAAGTGCTATTACAAGTGTTGCGTTGAGGTTGTTCTACCAAGCTAGGTTCCAAAAAGGAGTTTCCTTCCACTGACGCAGCTTCCGATTGAGGAACAAAAAAGGTGCTAGTAACCACGTTTGTTGCCTCATTCCATGCCGTTGATCGGACTATTCTGAGAGTAGTTAGTCCTCATTTATTTGCATGCAATCACTGTGAAACAAAAAGTGGTGATGCTTCAAAAATTATGGTAGCAGCATCAACTATCCATCTGGCTGCCATATTTTGCTAATTGATCTGCAATACTATTTTGTTCTCTGTACGTATGAAGAACTGGTGGATCAAGAAGTAGTGGGAGATGGTGCCTGCAACCAGAGAGTATATTAGTGTATAGCAGATGGTCTTTTGCCTCTATATTGATTATCTCCTTAGCGTCCAGTTGGACTTCTAGTGACATTAATTGAAATTGTACTGCTACCTTGAAGTAATGCTTGTATCTCATCTATAAGGCTATTGGAATTAGGGATTAGACCTGTGAATTTGTTATCCAGTCGTTGTTGTTGTTACGAATAACACCGCCAATACCCATGGAGTTCGTGTTTAAGGGGTGTGCTCTGTCTGTATTGAGTTTGTAGAAATTTGGTTTTGGTGGGATCCAGCGTAATGCAACGCGAATTTTGTTAGGTGTATTACATTGCGAAGCTGCCAAGTAGGAAAACTCGATAGCTTGATGCAATATAAAAGCTTGATTTGTAAATGTTTGTGGTCGAACAGATAGCGATTTCGTGTGAACGAAGTATTCCACAAGCTTAATGGAAGGTAGGTAAGGGGGTATATTTTATGGGATATAGTAATAAGCTTGGACTGTATTAGTGGGTATAGCCCGTCGTGTGGGGATACCCAATGTTGAAAGCCAGGGGTATGTCTGTGAAGCCCTTCTGAGTGCTAGTAAACTTTGGAAATAGGGAACTTTAAAAATACGAGAAGTGTACCAAACAATATATTATTAATATATAAAGGTAATGCATATATTATTTTATCTAATGCATCCTACCAAACGACCCATAGAAAACAAAGTTGTAGCCCATAAAAAGATGATCCAGAGTGATTCCTCACCTATCATGTTAGGGGTCTTGATGTATGAAAGTACAATATAGTGAAAACCAAACAATAGGAACGTAAAAATTACACAGGGCGCTAAATTTTTTTAACTTGCACCCACTTTTTAAATAACTTCAGTCCCCTTTCTCCTCCTTCGTTTTCTTCTTCTTCTTTCTACTGTTGTTGTTGGTGCTGTTATGGAACTTCAGTTCATGGGATGATTGTCATAAATATGTTTATCAGAGCTAAGTTCGCCAGTTACAAAATAAAAACTTCAGATCTAGAGCTGAAATTCGCCAGTTACAAAAACAAAAACAAAAACTTCAGCTCTAGAGCTGAAGTTCGCCAGTTACAAAACAAAAACTTCAGCTCTAGAGCTGAAGTTCGTCAGTTACAAAAACAAAAACTTCAGCAATTACAAACAAAAGCTTTGCGTTAAGACGTGCACAAGTTAAACAAAAACTTCAGCAAATAGAGAACAAAACTTCAGCTACTTCAGCTCTAAAGCTGAAGTTCGCCAGTTACAAAACAAAAACTTCAGCTCTAGAGCTGAAGTTCGCCAGATACAAAAACAAAAACTTCAGCAATTACAAACAAAAATTTTATCGTAAGACTGCACAAGTTAAACAAAAATTTTAGCAAATAGAGAACAAAACTTCAGCTCCTATGCTTAAGTTCATCAATTACAAACAATAACTTCAGCACACTTGGTTCAGCACACTTGCTACTTCAGGCCCATCTACTAGAATGCTAAAGTTTTGCGTGATTGTCTTTGCTACTTCAGCCCCGTATGCTGAAGTTATGCGAAAAAGCGGGTACACTTACAATTTTTTTTGCGAAACGGACACAAATTAAAACGTGACACAAAAAACGAGTATAGGTGCAAATGCCCCAATAGGAACACCAAGAAAACTAGTTTAGAAATATAAGGAGAAGTAGAAAATAAAGTGGAAAGACTTATTAATATAGCCCAAAAGAGCGTGTTTAGTATAACTGAAGTAATTTTTCAACAAAATATTTTCTCCATAAAAATATTGTTCGGTGTTTGTTGGTGCACGAAAAATGTGCCGAGAAAATTACATTAGAATTTAATAATGATATTGGAAAATCAGATGATAGTATTTAAGCAAATAATATGAAGTTTGGAATTTAAATATTTTTTTAATAAAATAACATCCTACAATCAAACATTAGAAATTCATGAAAATAAAAATTATTTTCCTCGGAGTATATTAATTTTTCTCCTTGTTTGAATGGCGAAGGCATTGGAATGGAAAGCAAAAGCTTTTTAATTATTTATTCCCAACTAGTTCAATGAAAGGTTTTGGAGGAATTAACTTCTTCCTCCATTTATTTATTTTTACTTTATCCAATTATCTTTCCAGCAATGCAATTACGTTGCAAGTAAGCAATGAGAAAGATGATAATAAGTACGTAGTGTTTTCTTTTCTTTTGCTTACGTTAAAACAATAATTTCCAAATACACCGCTAATTTAGGATGCCTCTTTTAGAAAATGTGATTGATAAAGAGCTTTCCAAAATTTCCATTATTATCATTAATTATTTTACTATTAAAGAGCACAAGTTGAGCCTCATCTCAAATTTTTACAACCTTATAATGGGAATTTCGATTATGCATGCATGGGAATATTCACTCTGCAGTCTACATCAATTTGGTAAATTTTTCTCCCCGATACGACTTGTTAAGGTACGTCAAAATTCAATTGGAATAATCAATATCACAAGACTCATATATTGAAAGGTAAATCATAATTTATCTTTTTTACATTTTAAGTAAACGAAACCTTGGATGATTTTACCAAATTAAATAGTAAATAATTATTATGCATGCTGTACTATCTAGCTTATAACAGACAAAAGATAACTAAGTTAGGCTAATTAATGCCTTTTTCTTTTTTCATTTTCTAGTCCTACCTTTATCCTTACTGTGCTGTATGGAAACGTGGAGTGCAAAGAGATTGACATTTTAATGAAATACAGAAATAACATGGTTACATAGTTGTGACAATGCAAGAGAAATTAATACTTTTTATACTGTTGTTATAGACATCGAAATTTTAAAGAATAAAGTTAAATCCTAAATTTAAGATACTACATGACTTTTGAAATTTTAGGAGTCTATCAGAGTTTTGAAGGTTACTCTACCCTAAATCCTACCGATAAAAAGGGTCACATATTCCCTTTGAATATAGATCTCAGAAAATGGAGATCATCTCGAAAATTTCATAGAACTCACAGGATATTCATAAGAGATCAAGAAGTGGCCGGATAATTCTTGATAATCAAATAATTCATGAAAATCCACAACATACTTCATGGATACCAAATAAATCCATGAAAGCTCGCATCATCTTACGTTCGAGAAATACGTTGCTTCAGCCCTCGAATCACGGAGATAATCAGGAGAGAAGAATCAAGGGAACAAACAGAAATGTACCCGCATCACTTTATCAATAAAATTATGTTTCTTTATATTTATATTGTGATTACAATTTATTTTTGTATCACATATAATTTGTTTCAAACAGTTGTCAATCATTCGTAACTCATAAAAAAGAACCATACATCTATGGATGATATAACAATTGTCCACGTATTTTTTTGTGTGGAAGAAATGAACCAAAAAGGATCTTATCAGTAGCAGAGCTAGAAATTTTATTAAAGAGTATTAAAATTTAAAAAAATAAATATCACGAGTAAGTCAAAAGAATTTAATACATAATATATATACATTAAATATTTACTATTTACCTACGTAAATAATATCATATATATATTTTTTTTTTGGCAAAAAGGCATCAATTAACTCCCCTTAAAGCTATGTGGCTTCCGCCTCTGGATCCTATAGTCACAAGATCTTTAAATTTCCTACTAAAACCGCAAGAATCACGAAAAGATTATAAAGTTCAAAGCCCATCAATCTTTTTCAACATTCATGGCTTCAACTTCTCAAATTAAAATATTTTTTACCAAAAAGTCGGATGTCCTTTCTTCTACGTTTCAGATTCACCAAAATTTTAGTAGCGTCAACTACTTTCCACGGCCAATTTACGGATAAAAACCATTACGTGGTCATTTATTAAACAAATTAAATTTACTTCAATTTTTGAAGATAAGTCCGTAACTAAGGATTTTAATATGCTTGCTTTGAATAAAGAAAAATAGTAGTAAGTGAAAGTGAAATTGAGTTCAAACAAGACCACAGAGTGAAAGAAAAACGTTTGCTTATGAAAATCTTTTTGCAACTTCTTGAATATTTTATATTTTGTTATGTAATACTACAATTTATCACATGGTTTTTACGAAGTCATATAGTAATTGGTTACGATAGTATTTCTATCTTGCATGTCTAGTGCGTCTTGAAAATTTCAAATATATAATAGGAATATAATTCTTACAATAGTACTATTAAGTAGACTTTGACTTATCAATAACAACAATAAATTCAATATAATTTTATAAATAAGAGCTAAGAGAATAATGTAAATGCAATTTTATCTCTACTTTAAAAAGGTAGAGATACTATCCTATCGTCTAAATGAAAAGTTACTGTTTACATTGTCTAAACTTCTCACGTAAAAGACAAGTACGAGGACATACTCGTAATTATATAAATACAATAAGGACACGTAAATTGTCTTTTAAAAAAAGGACTTGTAATTTTTATCTTTCATTTTTTTGGTTTAAAAGATGAATTATCCATTCTAGAAGAAAGGGGTGGGGACCACTATACAAAGAAAACACAGATGTCGTCTTCTCAGAGACTGAAACATGTATGGAATTCAGTTGGATAAATGCCACGTGAAGACGTATGTAGCCTGGCATTTCCACCCTCACGCCATTACCGTTTCTTCTGTTTCCCTTTATTTTTTTTCTCTCTTTCTGTTTTAAGATAGCACGGGTTAATCAGTTTCCGAACTGATAATTAAAAAAGAACCAACTTTTATAAAGTCATTAAAAAATAGTTATTATTTTATTGCAATACGGAAAGTTCCAGCATAATATATTTGAGATTGATGCACCTACGTATGAACATCTAGCATAATGATTAGAGTGTCTGTGTATGAATTTTCAGTATATTATGATGAACCACCATATTATGCTGGACCTCCAGTATATTAAGCTGGAATATTTTTTGAATTTTGAATAGTATTTTTATTTAAATTTATCGTTACATAAAAGATAATTAAATTTTAATTACTTTTATATTAATTACTATTTATAATTCTGACTATTTTTGAATTTCACCTTTTCTCTTTGGGTAAAGATTTTCTGGTTATGGGCTGGCATTCGAATTGGGCCTGGCTGGCTTGGTGAACATGAAAGATGGGGAGTTGAGCATGTGGACAACCCCCACATGCAAATGCTATGAGCTGTCTGAAAGTGTGTGAGAATTACCCTGCGGGCGTCCCTACTTGTGATCTCCCTACACCCACTTGCCTTTGTTCCTTTGTCTCCTTATTTGACGCTCGATTTAAAGTAATTACAGTCACTAACTAAATAAATATTATTTTGGAGAACTACGTTACCGTGCAGCTTTTTGCTTTCATGTCATAGCCCATCTACGATTTATAAGGTCGAATTTTGGGCCTCTTATATGAGACAAAGATGATATTTACAGGGGGAGTGTATAGTTAACCATTATTTAGAAATGTCTTTACTTTTTAATTATTATTTTAAATATATTTATTTTTAGTCAGTGTTTGATAATTTTTTACCCGCCCGGATAAAAATATTCCTGTGTTAGACATGGATGCTGTGTAAATATTAAGGACACGATGTCCTTAACTTCATGAATGTTGTATAAATATTAAGGACATAGTGTCCCTAACTTCATGAATGATATGTAAATACTAAGGACAAAGTTCTTGTATTTGCACTTTCCGTTATTAAACTTTAGGACATCATGTCCTTAACTTCATATGTATAGTGTAAATGTTAAAGACATGGCGTCCTTAACTTCATATGTGCAGTGTAGATATTAAGGACATAATGTCATTAACTTGTATTTTCACCTTCTATTGTTAAACTTTAGGACATCATATCCTTGACTTCATATGTACAGTGTAAATGTTAAGGACATAGTGTCCTTAACTTCATGTGTGCAATGTAAATGTTAAGGACATAATGCCCTTAACTTTATGAGTGTTGGTAAATATTAAGCACATAGTGTCCTTAACCTTATGAAAATTGTGTAAATATTAAGGACAAAGTGTCATGTATTGCACCTTCCGTTGTTAAACTTTAGGACATCATATCCTTGACTTCATATGTACAGTGTAAATGTTAAGGACATAATGCCCTTAACTTTATGAGTGTTGGTAAATATTAAGCACATAGTGTCCTTAACCTTATGAAAATTGTGTAAATATTAAGGACAAAGTGTCATGTATTGCACCTTCCGTTGTTAAACTTTAGGACATCATGTCCTTAACTTCATATGAGCAGTGTAGATGTTAAGGACATGGCGTCCTTAACTTTATGTGTGCAGTGTAAATATTAAGAACACCATGTCCTTAATATTTACACGACACTCATGAATAAAGGGTAAAAATGTCTTTTCATATTAATTTTAATAGAATGGTGATTATTTTTGCTCAACATTAAAAATACTAGATAAAAACTAAATACCATGCTAAAAATGACTATCCCACGCCATTTTTGCGTATTTATACATTACAATTTTAAACATCTTTTTGGAAGACTTGAGGGAAGTCGGTACTAAAGTCGCAGTCTTTGATAAGCAAAATTCTAAATATGGATACAAATGGAGATTCTTTTCTAATTTTCTGACCTTCACCTCTTGTATACGGTTAAAATCATATGGCCTCGATTTTGTAGGCTCGAGAAGTCGCATGGAGAGCAGAAGTTCGATAGAGACCTGGCTCGGGTTCGAAGGCAGAATAAGAGGCTCGAAGACCTAAGTGCTTGAGGAACATCGGAGCCAAGTACGATCGATTCAAAAATAGTGTCGTTATGAGTTTGTTACAAAAGGATAAGATTCTCGCCACGTCCCCAAGATCATGGCGTAAATTCCGAAATAGATTTGTACGAATTAGTACAAATCCGTACTAGGTGGTTATACAGCTGTCCCAATAAGATTCTTTACTGTAAATAAATGTACCTTATTTAGGGTTTCACTCCTATATAAAAGGGACCCCGATCATTTGTAATCATCATCAATCATTGGTAAAGAATATACACCTTTACTTTTCTGATTCTCGGGATTAAAACATGTCAAACTCGCAAAACGCACATGTTCATAACAGCGAAGGTCTCAGATTTCATTAGGAAAACAACAATATATGGTTCGGTGTACCACCGATAAACCCTGGGGGAGTGCCAAATGTGGAGCCAGTCGATGTTGGTTCACATGTTGCTCTAAACGCCGACTTAGGCACCGGCGTCGGAGGAAGCATATGCAGAGAGACCCGACCTGGTGGCCAAAGAACACAGGGTCGAGAATATGGGGAAGTAAGCCTCCAAGTAATCTTTGAAATGTTACAAGCGCAACAGATTGCTATCGCTCATCTGCAAAGTCAACAAAGGACTCCGAGTGTGATTGGACCAGAAACTACTCACCGTGCTGAACCAATGCCAGAAAGGTCGAGTGATAATGGATTTGGGGATGACCCCACTATCATGAGAATGCTCTACGAGCTCACAAAAAGGATCAAGTCAGAAGAAAAAAGGATCGAAGATAATGATAAAAAAGTGGAGACATACAACTCGCGGGTCGGCCAAATACCAGGAGCACCTCCGATTTTGAAAGGTCGTGATTCCAAAAAGTTTGTGCAAAAACCTTTTCCCCCGAGCGCAGCTTCGAAGCCTATTCCAAATAAGTTTCGCATGCGGGGCTACTTAAATACAATGGGACCACTGATCCCAATGAGCACGTCACTACGTATATATGCGGTATAAAGGGAAACGACTTGGAGGACGATGAAATTAAATCGGTTCTGCTAAAGAAATTTGGGGAGACTTTGTCTAAAGGGGTGATGATTTGGTACCACAATTTACCCCCAAACTCTATCGATTCATTCGCCATGTTGGCGGATTCATTTGTGAAGGCATATGTTGGTGCTATAAAAGTTGCAACAAGGAAATCGGACGTCTTCAGAATTAAACAAAGGGACAACGAGATGTTGAGGGAATTTGTGTCCCGATTTCAGATGGAACGAATGGAACTACCACCAGTCTTCGATGATTGGGTCGTTCAAGCTTTCACCCAGAGTTTAAACGAGCAGAGCTCGATAACATCACGGTAGTTAAAGCAAAACTTGATTGAGTATCTCGCCATGACTTGGGAGGATGTGGATAACCGATATCAGTCAAAGATTAGGGTCGAGGATGACTAGCTGGGAGCCCCCTCGGGTTTGATTTATCCGAGCAGATTATCAGCAAAGGATTCGAGGGACACAGACAGGGAACCAAGGTCGAACAAAGAACGGTATCAGTCGTATGTCGAAGAACGAAGAAACACTTCGAGGCACAACGTACCTCGGAATGATCGAAGAGTAGATCGAGGAAAAAATCCTCGGGAACTCATGAGTAAGTACGGATTTGATAGGCATGCAGGGCCGTAAGAGGCACCTCGATTATCGGAATACAATTTTAGCATCGATGCGTCGGGGATCATTTCAGCCATCGGGAAGATTAAGGATACCAGATGGCCTAAAACGATACAAACTGAACCTTCTCAAAGGAATCCCAACTTGATGTGTAAGTATCACGGGACACGTGGGCACAGGACCGAGGATTGCAGACAATTAAGAGAGGAGGTAGCCCAATTATTCAATAAGGGGCATCTTCGGGAATTTCTCAGCGACAGAGCCAAAAACCATTTCAGGGAAAGAGACGCCAATAGAAAGAATGAACCAGAGGAGCCTCAACATGTTATTCATATGATCATCAGCGGAGTCGACGTCCCGCAGGGACCCGTGTTCAAACGCACTAAAGTGTCAATTACAAGGGAGAAGCGAACTCGAGACAACGTGCCTGAGGCACCCTTATATTCAATGAAGAAGACACTGAAGGCCTCTCTCAGCCGCACAATGATGCACTGATAATTTCTGTTTTGTTAAATAAATTTCAAGTAAAACGTATTCTTGTGGATCTACGTAGCTCGGCGAACATAATCAGTTCGAGGGTCGTAGAGCAGCTCGGGCTGCTAGATCAAATCATACCTGCATCTCGAGTCTTGAATGGCTTCAACATGGCAACCGAAATGACGAAGGGAGAAATAATCCTCCCAGTGAACGTAGTCGGGACTATACAAGACACTAAATTTCATGTCATTGAAGGTGACATGAGGTACAAGGCATTGCTTGGGAGGCCGTGGATCCATAGCATGAGGGCAGTACCCTCGACCTTTCACCAAATGATGAATTTTTTGACAAAAGATGGCGTGAAGACAGTGTACGGGGAGCAACATGCAACAAAGGAGATGTTTGCAGTTCACGATTTGACACAAGTATCGACACCCTCAACCTCGGAAAATTCGTATATAAAAAATAAGCAGACGGCCAAATAGCAATCACAGTCCACATCCTCGATTGAATCCGGGGAACATGTACCCGAGGATGAGGAAGGGGACTTCCTTACCCCCCGAGCTTTTGTCACCCTTGAGGAGTCGGACACAATGAAGTCCACGATCGAGGAACTAGAGCAGGTGATATTGATCGAGCATCTACCAGAAAAAAAAGGTATACCTGGGAATGGGGTTAACCCCCGAACTCGGGAAAAAACTCATTCAATTCCTTATCGATAACATAGATTATTTTGCTTGGTCCCATTTAAATATGACAGGGATCCCCTCGGAGATAACCACCCATCGGCTGAGTCTTGACCCTAGGTTCAAACCAGTAAAGCAAAATAGAAGACCCCAGTCCGAGGTGAAGCACGCATTCATAAAGGACGAGGTAACTAAACTTCTCAAAATAGGGTCCACTAGGGAAGTAAAATACATCGAGTGGCTAGCCAATGTAGTAGTAGTCCCCAAAAAGGGAAACAAACTTAGAATGTGTGTAGATTACAAATATTTGAACAAGGCGTGCCCTAAAGACTCTTTTCCACTGCCTAACATCGATCGTATGATCGACACCACGACTAGCCACGAGATCCTAACCTTTCTCAATGCATACTCCGTGTACAATCAGTATGGAACATATTGTTACAACGTAATGCTCTTCGGGCTAAAAAATGCAGGGGCTACATACCAACTCCTAGTTAATAAGATGTTTGAACAACATATAGGCAAATCTATGGAAGTTTCTATTGATGACATGCTAGTTGCACGCAGAGGACCATTTGACTAATTTGCAGGCAACGTTCGAGATCTTAAGAAAGTACAACATGAAGCTCAACCCCGAGAAATGTGCCTTCAGGGTTGGCTCGGGCAAGTTCTTGAGTTTCATGGTATCGAACATGGGGATCAAAATCAACCCCGACAAAATTAAAGTCATTGAAGAAATCACCGTCGTAGACAGTGTGAAGGCCATACAACGGCTAACCGGGCGGATAGCTGCTCTAGGACGATTTATCTCGAGGTCATCGGATCAGAGCCATTAATTCTTCTCCCTACTCAAAAAGAAGAATGACTTCGCATGGACTCCAGAATGTCAGCGAGCGTTGGAGGAATTAAAGCGGTACTTGTTGAGCCCGCCCCTACTTCACACTCCGAAGGAAGACGAAAAACTTTACTTGTACTTGTTGTGTCCGAGATGGAAGTAAGTGGCGTGCTGGTTCGAGAAGAACAAGGTACAAAATTTCCTGTTTATTATGTAAGTCGAACCTTAGGAGATGCTGAAACCAGGTATCCGCATTTAGAAAAATTAACGCTTGCATTAATAAGCGCATCTAGAAAATTAGTGTCATTTTTCCAATGTCATTCTATATGTGTGTCAACTACATACCCACTTCGAAATATTTTACATAAGCCCGAGCTGTTGGGCCGGTTGGCCAAGTGAGTCGTCGAACTTGGAGGGTACGATATCAAGTATCAACCTCGAACGGCCATCAAGTTTTAAATTTTAGCAGACTTCGGGGTCGATTTTACGCCTTCCCTCGTACCCGAAGTAGAAAAGAAATTCTAATAAAATCGGGTACATCATCGGGGTATGGACCCTTTTCACATACGGTGCCTCGAATGTAAAAGGGTCCAGACTCGGTATTGTCTTAAAACCACATACATGCAGTGTCATTAGACAATCAATCAAAACTTCTAGATTAACTAACAATGAGGCCGAGTATGAGGCTATGATTACAGGTCTCGAATTGGCCAAAAGCCTGGGAGCAGAGGTCATCGAAGGCAAATGTGACTCTCTTCTGGTAGTGAATCAAGTAAACAAAAGTTTTGAAGTCCGAGAAGATAGAATGCAAAGATATTTGGACAAGATGCAGGTAATATTGCACCACTTCAAGAAATGGACATTGGACCATATACCTCGAGATTAAAATAGTAAGGTCGACGTGCTTGCAAACTTGGGATCATCGGTTGAGGAAGATGATATTGTCCCGGGGACTGTTGTCCAGTTGTAGGGATCCGTGGTCGAGGAAGGCCATGCTGAGATTAATTCTTCAAGTTTGACATGCGATTGGAGGAATAAATACGTTGAGTATTTAAAAGAGGAAAGCTTCCCTTGGACCCCAAGGAATCGAGGGCTCTGCGAGCCAAAGCGGCTCGATTCATGCTAGATGAAAATGGAATATTGTATAGGAGAACCTTCGACGGACCACTGGCAATATGCTTAGGAACAGGGGATATCGATTATGTATTGTGAGAGATTCACGAAGGCACTTGTGGGAACCACTCGGGTGTTGACTCTTTGGTTCGTAAAGTAATTAGAGCTGGATATTACTGGGATAGCATGGAAAGAGATATTAAGGAGTTCGTTCGAAAGTGTGACAAATGCCAAAGGTTTGCACCAATGATCCATCAGCCCAGTGAACAACTCCATTCGGTCCTATCCCGGTGGCCATTCATGAAATGGGGGATGGACATCGTCGCCCCTGCCAACAGCACCAGGTAAAGCTAAGTTCATTTTGTTTATGACTGATTACTTTTCAAAATGGGTAGAAGCGCAGGCCTTCGAGAAAGTAAGAGAAAAATAAGTCATAGATTTCATATGGGACCACATAGTGTGTCGGTTCGGGATACCCGCTGAAATAGTATGCGACATTGGGAAGCAATTTATCGGCATCAAATTGACAAAATTCCTCGAAGATCACAAGATCAAGAGGATTTTATCGACACCATATCACCCAAGAGAAAATGGCCAGGCCGAGTCCACGAACAAAACTATTATCCAAAATTTGAAGAAGAGGTTGAATGATGCTAAAGGGAAGTGGAGAGAAGTGTTGCCTGAGGTACTATGGGAATATCGAACGACGTCGAAATCAAGCACGGGGGAAACTCTGTTCTCTTTGGTGTACGGGTCTGAAGCGTTGATTTTGATCGAGGTCAGGAGCCCAGCGTCAGGTTTCAGCATACCACCAAGGATTCAAACCATGAGGCTATGAACACTTGTCTCGAACTACTAGATGAAAAACGAGAAGATTCACTTGTTCGAATGGCCACACAAAAGCAAAGGATTGAGAGGTATTATAACAGAAGGGCGAACTTTCGCCACTTCGGAATCGGGGACTTAGTTCTAAGGAAACTCACCCTCAATACTCGAGACCCAAATGAAGGAAAATTAGGCCCTAATTGGGAAGGATCGTACCGAGTCATCGGAGTCGTGGGGAAGGGATCTTACAAACTTAGCACAATAGAAAACGAGCAACTACCAAACAAGTGGAATGTATCACTACTCAAACGGTATTATTGCTAAGGTATGACTTTCTTCTTTTTCCATTTATGTTTAAGACTAACTCCCCACAGGTGTTCAATCGAAGACGTCGAGGCATTCTTCAACTCGAAGACCTTAGGTTTTAAAGCATGTGTTGCACTCTTTTTCCCTTAGATTGGATTTGATCCCAAATGGGGTTTTCCGGCAAGGTTTTTAACGAGGCAACAATTATATGCTACTTAAGGGGAATTCAACAAGTATCCAAGACTTCTTTCGAATCAACCTCGAATACTGGGGGGCATCACCCCTCGAGGACTGACATTTTTGAGGAAAATAGGAAAATACTTCATGCCTAAGAAGGCCTCGATAGAGAAACTTTGTAATGGTCCAAACGGTCAAAAAAACCATGCCTATATAGGAATATTGGGCCCCGAAGGCAAAACATGTACACACATACGAGTTAATTGAAAGAAACACCTTTTCCATTTAAACATCTCATGTCTTGAAGAAATTTTTTACTCCATACTTACGATCGGCGTATGAAGAAGTAGAGTCCAGAAGCCGAACCCAACCTGGGAGGTTCGTAACCGCACCAGGAAACCAAGCAACGACTGCATCATTATGAAAAAATGAGATCGAGAAAGGGATAAGTTCGATAAAGAGTAGAAAAAGTGGAGTATTCGATCACTATCGATAAGCCTGTACTTACGTTTCATGTTCCGTTCCTCGGGGAATGGAATCCTCTCAACAGGAATCAGGTCGGAGGTCCTGATTCGGATGAACCGGCTCATCCACCTTCGATCCTTATCCTCATTGATGGAGGAGAAGAGAGATTTCGTGGACCGACATTGCAGCTTTATCAGGCCACCTCGTTAAAGGCGAGGGTTGTATAGCCTAATCAGATGGTCGAGGGTAAAAGACATCCCCTCGACCTGGCTCAAGAAGTATCTGATCAGGTTGATGATTCGCCAGAATGAGGGGTAGATCTGACCAAGCGTCACTTGGTATTGTTGTAAAAAATCGAGAATGAATGGGTCTGTGGGACCTAGAGTAGGATCTACGAGACCCAACGTGAATGGATAGGTATACACGCTTAGGTACCCAGCTTTGTGAGTAGTAATGTCCTCTTTAGAGGAAGGGACCACCACGTCTTTTTTCTCCCAATTGCAATCTATTTTCACCTGATTGAGTTCGGCTTCGGTTATCAAACTAATATACCGGGACATGGGTTTACATCGACCCGGGACTGAGGCAGGTTTATCGATTTTGAAATAGGAAGTTGTTTCGCACGATCCGGGAATAAACTCCTCGATACGAGGTGGCACCATCACTTTACTTCTAGACGGTCATGATGATGAAAAGGCTTTCTCTTTCTGGGGAACAGTCTTAGACTTTTTGGCCATTGTTGTTGAGAAATTCAAAAGAAAAGAAGAAGTTGGTGATGGAATAAGAACAAGTTGGGAGAAGGGTAAGCTCAGAGAAATTGAAGAAGCTAATAAGGTTTTAGGAATGCTTTGAGAAGTAAAGTTTGCAGAATTGAGGAGTTGGGTTATTTATAGAGCCCGCTTAAGTGCATTGGGGAAGCCAAACGGTCGACCATTAGCCGCCTTCAATTAATGGCCTTCGGGAACTGTGCGGACGCGACCTTTCAATCACATCAGTCGTTGACATCACAAGGTTGGCATCATGGATGAGGCATCGAAGGGACATGAATCAAATCATTTCTTATCATTTTATTCTAAGAAACGCAAGTACTATCTGTATACGGTCAAAATCATATGACTTCGATTTTGTAGGCTCGAGAGGTCGCATCGAGGGCAGAAGTTCGATAGAGACCTGACTCGGGTTCGAAGGCAGAATAAGAGGCTCGAAGACCTAAGTGCTTGAGGAACATCGGAGCCAAGTACGATCGATTCAAAAATAGTGTCGTTATGAGTTCGTTACAAAAGGATAAGATTCTTGCCACGTCCCCAAGATCATGGCGTAAATTCCGGAATAGATTTGTACGAATTAGTACAAATCCGTACTAGGTGGTTATACAGCTGTCCCAATAAGATTCTTTATTGTAAATAGAAATGTACCTTATTTAAGGTTCCCCTCCTATATAAAAGGGACCTCAATCATTTCTAATCATCATCAATCATTGGCAAAGAATATACACCTTTACTTTTCTGCTCATCTCTCATAAGTTGTCCTTTAGCTTTATTATATTCTCTTTGTTTATTTCTACTGTTCATCAAGGTCCTTCTCGTGGTCATCTTAGGGCTTGAGGAAGAAACTTGTTCATATACTGGTTTGATTTAATTTGCTTACTAAACTCACATATTTACTCTTCTTGTTAAAGTAATTAGTATTGGATTAAATCACATATCTTTAAAACCTTATTATAAATTTAAATTGTTACTCAGTTTTAAGGGTAAACACCTCTAATCGAAAATTTGCCAACTCTTTGTTGATAGGCCTATGCTTGCTCTGGAATTAATTAATAGAAGAATTAATCCAAATAGTCGCTTATCCAATTGCTTAAATTAAAATTAATTCATGAAAATATGATATACATGTAATATTATATATATATATATATATATATATATATATATATATATATATACACATTTGTATTATCAATATATAATTTGTATATATGGGTAAAAAAAGTAAACACTAAATATGGATGGTTATTTATATATCCCCGAAAACCTATATAAGTTGCAGAAAAAAAAGAGTGAACAGCCACACAAAGTTCAAAAACTTAACCAAAATGATATTTTGAAGCGATGCCAAGTACAGTAAGAGAAATTATATCCAAATTCAGAGGTGTCTCAAAAGTTATTACAAACAAAAACCTAACTAAGTTAAAATATAAAAGAAAAAGAATAGCATGAGTATACATAAGTCATAAAATTGGTCCTCTATGCCCAAAACTTTAAACCCTAAACAATATCACTAAAAAACCTAACGAAAAGTTTTCTTTTTGTATTCGACTCTAAACAGGTTGCAGCAGAAAATAAGTAAATAGTCACCCAAAGTTCAACAACTTAAGTAAGTTCAAAAGACTATATTTTGAAGAAATACCCACTAAAAGTAACATAAATGAATTCCAAATCAAGACTCAGAACACGGATAAACAAATAAAATGGGTTAACTTTCTAGGGTAAAAGCAAAAGGGTTTTAACTTACTTTGGAGCTGCCCGTAATTATTGTGTAAACTAGTAAATTTTTTCCTCAATTTTTAGTATAAATTTTATCGAAATAGAAAGATAAAAATCTTCATATGTATGCCTATAAAAACTAATTTTATATATGGATGAAATCAGAAGTATAAATATTAAATCAGAAGTATTGATTCCTAGCGGTACTAATCTTCTTATACAGTTAAACCTATTTTCTTGATAATGAAAGAGAGTATTAAAGGTAAGATTGATCACGTCCAACTATGCCTTGTAAAAAAGATTAAGGGGTTGCTGTAAATATAATTTGATTTATAAGTTCGGAGTCGAATCCCACAGAGAACTAAGGCTCAGCTACAGTTGTTCAATATCGTTAAGAAACACAAGTCCAAACAATTTTCTAATTATAAAGATTATAATATTTTTTTTTATCTAATTAACTAACAAATACTAGAAAGTAGTAAAACTATCAATTAACAAGGATAAGGATTGGAGAGAAGATTAAGGAGGTCTATAGTTATGATTTCCCCTATTGTCGGAATCCTTTTCGTAACGCTCCTATAAATTTGCATAAGTTTTCTCCACCGATCATGAGCTCTCTGAGTGTCGTAATTCTCTCCCGAGTAACTACCACAATTTACTAGACATATTCCTTTGAATTACGCTAGTTGGCACTAAGTTACGGCTCATTCGGATCGCACCAAGGTTTTGTTATTCCTAATCTCACCTTTAAACCCTTCGTATCGATCCCTCATATACGTTAGGAGTGATGTTGTTCAACAACTACCTAAATATGCATTTTCTTCCAAATAATACACACTAAATAGGCACAGTTGATTGAGAGATCTTCAACCAACCACAATATAAACGTAGTTGAACAAATAGAGAAAAAGCTACAACAAATCTATATTAATGTAACAGGAAAATCATCCTCCAATAGGTTCCATCAAAACCCTAGATAACAAATTAGTTATCCATAATATTATGCATAACTACAATACTATAATTTATAACCAACAATGGAAATAGGAAGAAGGAAGTGAAAAACTCGTAGAAGAATTGTTCGCCTTGCTCCTAGTGTGTTCATGCCTCATTAGGTCCTAAGTATGTCAAAAGTACTCAAAATACCATTTTTCCATGTATATATACCAAGTAGGTTCAGGCCCAAATAATTATACCTTCTCCTACGCGAAAAAGGACACTTTTCCCGTACAGGATGTGTGCGGCCTCGTACTTGCCCGCACACTTCTCACACTTTCTGCCCCATATGCGCGATCAATGCGCGGCTGCGCACTTTTCACCCTATTATGTTATGAATTTGAAAAAACGTAAAACATGAAAGTTGTAGCCCTTTGTATTATATTTTCAAAAATATATTTTGGAGCTCAAACAGAGTTTTGAGCAAAACGTTATATGTATTTTACTGGACAATGCGCAATATGCCTGCTCGATGCTTCGTTTCGTTGCCCTATCATCTGTTGATCCCTGGATACGATCCCAACTTAATCCTTAGGATTTTACTCAGACTTCAAAGCTCCAGAATAACTTAAATTCATTCCATAACATCTACATAGATCGGAATCACTCCTACAAGGCATAAAACGCACAATTAGTGCAAAATACTAGCTATTAAAGCTCAAACTCAATTAAAGTGCAGTAAATTAAAGTGTAATAAGTGACTAAAATACGTACTTATAGCCTATCATCAACACCACACACTTAAACCATTGCTCGTCCTCGAGCAACCAAACTACACTTTATATAGACACAACCTTTTTAAACAATTTTCCTAACTCATCACACCAACAATATTTAAAATAGACTAAGCACAAAAGTGTAACAACTTCACCTCAAGATTTGACTCACAAGTACCATGCATTATTCACAACTCACCCACTTACTCTAACATAGAGGTCACTGACGTTACCTTTCCTTCATGAATCAAGTGCCCGCTCACAACAAAAGAGAGTAGTTCCACACAATAAAATTTAAGAATACTTAGGAACTCAAGATAGAAAGTATTCACTCACTCCCAGAAATAACATTCATATGCCACAAAAGATGCACCATAGGCTTGCCCATAGTATGCTACTCTACTAATGGAGCTCATTCAGTCTCGGATCAAGTAGGACTTTATTTGGTTGTAATGTAGGTTGCAGGACAGATAGGATACATTTAGATATAAGAGTGACTACACCTCCCTAAGCACTTTAATACATACATTTTAACATTTAAAACCCCACACTTTTGTGAAAGCATAACTCCGCATTCACCTCAATATATATTAACCCCATACTTCTTTAAGCACAATTACATCAAGAGTCACCACTTATCAAGGAATATTTTTTTTACAGCAATACAACTATATTTTTTTCTTTTTCTTTTTCAAATCAAGTGGCTCTTACTTTTTCAAAACAACGCACCTTTCTCCTTATTTCATTAGTTCCACCCAAAAGCCAAACCAACCACCCCACACTTTAATTTTTACAAAGTTCATAACAATTCAAGTGCTCGTAAAGGTTAGAAGGTTCAAATATATGGTTAATTCAAACAAATAGGTAAGGCTTGTAATGTGGTTGCCAGATAAACATGATTACAGGCTCAAAGGGGTTAACTACGATACATAACAATTTGGCGGGTAAAATATACATATCTGGCTCAACAAAGAAACGTCTATATCACTTCTAAGACTAAACAAAACTACTATTTCGCTTTACAAGCACACGGGGCAAGTTTTAGGCATCAAATGCAATGCACAGAATAACACACAAACCTCACACACACATGGCACATAACTCACTTAGTATTGGATTCATCAAGATATTCTAGTCAAAGCAGCTAAGCAAATTTAAAATTATACGATTTGAGGTACTTATACAAGAGTCAAAAACTGAGCGTAAGCGTCACAACCAAAGTATTCACTATTTTCAAGGCATAAAAAAGTCAAGAAATATTACTTCAATTCAATTCATACCACAATGACTCCTCCAAAAAAAAACTAACTACACCCGGTTCAAACAAAACCTTTGAAAAAAACCGCGGCAAAAAGAAAAATCAAGGGAGAAATACTACACTACCCACAAAGAAAACCTTTGTCTTTTTTCTTTCGACTTAAATCCCTCAAGAAAATTGTCTAATAGATCCATCGTCGGAAAAAGTCCAATCTTTTTTTATTTTTTGAAAGAAGAAAAATAATTAATTAATTAAACTAATACAACTAAAATAGAATAGAAGGTCACCCAGACAATTTTCTCATCCCACACTTAAAATTATCCATTGTCCCCAATGCACACCCATAAATACAAGAGGTTAAAATAAACTCCCTAGTAGGCCAAAGACCGAAGCACTAGTAGCTCATGGGGTACTTAGACTTCTCTCAGGCTTGGTCCTTCGTGCGGGTACCTCACACTTAGTTCCAACTATCTGGTTTGTTGTTGCATCCTTCCAATGACTTTGCTTTTCATGCTCCTAAAAAAATAAAAAATCGATACTAAAAATATAATACAATTAAAAACAATAAAAATAAAAAAAGCAGTAAAACTGAGTTGCCTCCCAACAACTTGATTGAATGTCGCAGCACAACATGATTCACTTTCTGCCTCCACTTCGAATTTATGAATTGTACCCCAAGTTTTTGTTTTGATTCTACTCTATGATCATGCTCTTGGGGCGATGGAAATTGTTGCGAGCCAAAAATTAAATGATACTTTATGAACCTTTTGGCTTTCAACCGAGGAGTGTCATTTTGCCTAGACGGCCTTGAAAATTCAGAGTATAGGGTTCATCTACTTCTTCCTTTAACTATTGCATCGGCTTATACATGTCAATTTTCATTTCACCATCTGAATATAATGTAAAGAAGTGTTTTGAATGAGGTCCAACGCACTCAAATACATGAACTTCAAGATTTTTAATCTCCTCAACACCAATCACACTAGAGTCAACTAAATTTGTATCTTTAATGTCCCTGGTTGACTCTAGTATTACTTCTTCAACATCTGCATCCTCAAATTCTAGTTGCTTAGATTGTTGGTATTCTACTCTGACCTCCTCCATTAGAACCTCAATCGGTATCTACTCCATGCTCTTCTTGGCTACTATCCCAACATTGGCTTGTTGAGCATTAACTGCTTCAACCAATTGACTCACTTATGCCTCCAGGTTGCGAATCATATCATCATGTCTTTGTATGTGCAATTATTTCTCATTATTTTGTTCCACAAGGCATCGTAGCATATCCTTGATCTGTTTCAGGTCATCATCCCTAGGTTATTTGTTCCTATTAACTTCACAAGAAAAAGAGGAACCATCAAAGTGAGAGGTTGGGGGAAGATAAGAAATATAAGCACAACCATAAAAGTGACCATCTTGACCACCACACATATTACATACATTCCACACATAAGATTGAGTTGGTGCATGTAACTCGCTCTCGGGAATATTTTGATAATTTTTCCATGTGTGGTTTTCTTCACATTATGCATAAGGAGGATCTAAAGTAGAATTACCAACATCACTTCTCTCATAATTCCAAGATTTCATGTTTCTCAAGTCAAAAATAATTTTTTTTAAAAATAATCAAATACAAGAAAACAAAAATAAAAGTTCAGACTTTCAACCTAGAAATATGTACAGCTACACCGTTAGTTTCCCGGAACGGTGCCAAAATTTGATCACGCCCAACTATGCCTTATAAAAAGGATTAAGTGGTCGTTGCAAATATAATCTGGTTTATAAGTCCGGAGTCAAATCCCACAGAGAACTAAGGCTCAGCTACAGTTGTTCAATATCGCTAAGAAACACAACTCCGAATAATTTCCTAATTATAAAGATTATAATGTTTATTTTTATCTAATTAATTAACAAATACTAGAAAGCAGCAAAACTATCAATTAACAAGGATAAGGATTAGAGACGAGACTAAGGAGGTCTAGAGTTATGATTTCCCCTATTGTCGGAATCTTTTCTGCTACGTTCCTATAAATTTGCCTAAGTTTTCTCTATCGATCATGAGCTCTCTGAGTGTCATAATTCTCTCCCGAGTAACTACCACAATTTACTAGACATATCCTTTCAAATTACGGTAGCTGGCACTAAGTTACGGCTCACTTGGATCGCACCAAGGTTTCGTTATTCCTAAACCCACCTTTAAACCCTTCGTATTGATCCCTCATATACGTTAGGAGTGATGTTGTTCAATAACTACCTAAATATACACTCGCTTCCGAGTAATACACACTAAATAGGCATAGTCGATTGAGAGATTTTAACCAACCACAATATAAACGTAGTTGAAAATAGAGAAAAAGCTACAGCAAATCTATATTAACGTAACAGGAAAATCATCCTCCAATAGGTTCCATAAAAACCCTAGATAACAAATTAGCTATTCGTAATAGTATGCATAACTACAATACTATAATTCATAACCAACAATGGAAATAGGAAGAAGGAAGTGAAAAACTCGTAGAAGAATTCTCCGCCTTGCTCCTAGTGTGTTCTTGCCTCCTTAGGTCCAAAGTATGTCAAAAGTACTCAAAATTCCATTTTTCTATGTATATATACCAATTAGGTCGGGCCCAAACAATTATACCTTCTCCTACACGAAAAATGACACTTTTCCCGGACAGAACGTGCGCGGCCGCGCACTTTTCACAATTTTTGCCCCATAGGCGCGGTCTCTCACTTGTCGTGCAGTTTTTATCCTGTTCTGTTAGGAATTTGAAAAAAAATAAAATATGAAAGTTGTATCCCTTTGAATTAGCTTTCCAAAAATATATTGTGGAGCTCAAAAATAATGCGCAATATGCATGCTCGATGCTTCGTTTCGTTGCTCCATCATCTGTTGATCCCCGAACACGATCGCAACTTAATCTTTGGGCTTTTACTCAGACTTCAAAACTCCAAAATAACTTGAATTCATTCCATAACATCTACATAGATCGGAATCACTCCTACAAGGCATAAACCACACAATTAGTGCAAAACACTAGCGATTAAAGCTCAAACTCAATTAAAATATAATAAATTAGAGTGTAATAAGCAACTAAAATACGTACTTATAGCCTATCATCAAAGATCAACCTGAATATTCGGAAATACAAAATCGCTTCTTCAGGACAATGAAATCACATTGTGTCAACTACTTTCTTTTTTAACAAAAAAGTCACAGTTTTATAAAAACTGCAAAAGAGTATAAATTTATCCTCATATTTGACAATGGTGAAATAAATAGATGAAACTGATCCTTCAATTTTATAGAATATAATCGACCAATCATAACTAAAACTAAAAGTTACACAATTGGAGGGAGAAAGCTGAATGTGAAATCGTCTGATAACTCTGTCCAACGGCTTAAAAAAGAATACTTATTTTGTGACTTTGCTTAATAAATTGAAAAGTAGAAAAAAAGAAAGAGAACAATTATTCAATTTATATAACAACAATAGCATAATTCTATAAAAGAAAAAAAAATAAAGATAACAGTTGATCAAAAAAGAACTACAACTAATTAATCTAGATACATCAGAAATGCCATAATATTGTAGATACCGCAGTACGGAGATTTCAATTTAAATCACACCTTCGGACCTGTCTAGTTGTAAACTTTGGATAACTACTCTTCTTTTCATGTCTTTGTAGTGAGGGTCAAATAAAGAACGCAGGCGTTAGGGGGTTTTCACATGATATTGGAGAAGGCAGAATCGTTGTTTGGAATTCCCTTCATACAGCTATTGCTGTCATCGCCAGAACCGTTGTTTGGAATAATTCCCTTCATATAGTTATTGTTGATGTCGCCAGAATCGTTGTTTGGAATTTTCTTCATATAGATATTGTTTTCCCTGTATCTCCGTATTTTCAGTCTCTTCACCGCATATCATAATATAGTTTGCAAGATGCCCATTAGTTTCATTCATTTAGCACCCAAAATTGAAAAGTTTCTGAATGTCTTAAAAGGTATTTATGGATAGTTATTGAAAGTAATAGATATCAAACAAAACGTTAAAGATCATGACAGGGGAACCACTGGTACGAAAATATCGAAGATCAGAAAGATGTATTCCATCATCAACACCAGAGGCACCATCATATTCCATTTGTGAATGAAAGATGTGTCGCTTCCTTACCTCACTATTACAACTCTTCAATGCAGTCACAACTCTTCATAGTCTTTCTTATATAAAATAAATAAATAAACAGCTGAAAATAGAAAAAGAAGCAAAGAATAAACATAAAAGGTCAAAAAAAGGAGAAAAAAGATAAATAGGATCCTTGGCTTAATAAAGGTGTCATCTCACTTTATTATATATATATACATATATATTCCCGAAAGGAAAATCCCTCTCTTGTAAATATATAAGTTACTGTTTTTATCTTAATTATGTTTCTGGATATTACTCATGTTTTACAACTTTATGTTTATATATGTATTTATGTCCTTAGTTTGTAAATAACTAAAAATCACTCTTAGTATATGATTTCCTTTTCGACTTCTTAACAGTTTTTATGGTTTAACTTATAAATTCCTAGGAGAAATCGACTAAAACTAGCACAACAAATTATCACAAAGGTGATTAAATAAGTATATATATTTAACCGTGGATAAGGTGAGGTTAAAGAAAAAAGTGTTAAGAAAAGACTTGTTTCTTTAAAACGTTGGGAAGAAGAGATTAACAGAGAAATTAAAAAAAAAAACCGTAAAAGAGGTAATTTTCAGTTCATAACATCGTTAAGAAAAGACTTGTTCCAATTCATAACACCATGTCTACAGATTAAGAGAGGTTAATTACCGAGTAGGATTTTTTATAATATAAGACTTTTCTACAAAATATTTTTACTGCAAAATATCAACCTTTTACCACAATACCTTTATAATATTAACTTTTTACCGCAATACCTTTATAATATTAACTTTTTTACCGCAGTACCTTTATAATATTAACTTTTTTACCGCAACCTTTATTATTGGTATGTTTACTGCAAAGTATTAACTTATATATATATATATATATATATATATATATAGAGAGAGAGAGAGAGAGAGAGAGATTGTAGTGATGCACGTAACTATTTTGGCCGACAAGTTATAGCTTGATTGGCGAAGCTTCCCCAATCTCAAAGGTACTTTTTTTATTAAAAAAATATTTTTTTTATAAAGTTGAAATGTTTGGTCAAACTTTTAGAAGGAAAAAAAAAGTGTTTTAGAGTAGAAGCAGAAGCAGTTTTGGAGAAACAGAAAAAAGTAGCTTCTTCTCGGAAGTGTTTTTTTTAGAAGTACTTTGAGAAAAATACACTTAGAAGCATTTTTTAAAAGTCTGGCCAAACACTTATTGCTACTTAGAACTGCTTTTCAAAATAATTAGCCAAACACAAAATGTTTCTCAGCAAAAATACTTTTAAAAAAAGTGTTTTTCAAAATAAGCTGATTTTTCGAGGGGGGAAGTGCACAGTTAGCCAGCACTGTTTAAAATATTTTTAGTCTTTAGGAACCGCTTTAATAAAATTTTACCCGCCCGAATAAAAATACCCTTCTGCTCATAAAGTTCAGGACCAAGTGTCTTTAACTTATGAGCTTGTTACTGTAAGTTCATGACCAACTGTCCTTAATTTATGAGCTTGTAAGTCTAAGCTTAGGACTACTTGTCTTTAACTTTTGAACTTGTAACTCTAAGTTCATGACTACATGTCTTTAACTTTTGAACTTGAAACTCGAAGTTCAGGACTACTTGTGTCACGACCCGAAATCCCACCTTCAGGTCGTGATGGCGTCTAACATTGAACCCGCTAGACAAGCCAACGTTCTGGTTAAGTTTACCTGTTTACAATTGAAATAACAATAATAACTAGAACAAGTGTGATTAAAGAATGCGGAAGACTACTAAATTCAAGAATTTTAACGATGACTCTCATAAAAACTTCCTCAATTACACCCCAGAAACCGGTATTACAGTCTCACGAACAGTCTAAAATTTTTCTACATACAATGGTTTTAAATAAGTGAATTCAATTGTCTTGGAATTACAGGATAAGACAGAAAATGAGAAAAAGGATAAGAGGTGACGCCAAGGCCTGCGGACGCCTACATGATTACCTGAGTGTCGTCGTGGATTGAAGGATACTTCCTCACTCAATATCCACTGGGTCCGGCTCCGTAATCTGCACAACATAAAGAAGTTCAGGTGTAACATCAGTACAACCGACCCCATGTACTGAGTAAGTGCCGAGTCTAACCTCGTCGAAGTAGTGACACCGAATGTCCCCTCGTGCATAAACATCACAATCACGGCACATAATGTCCCCTCGTGCGTAAACAACATAAACATGCCACGGAATACCCCCTCGTGCATAATAACATAAAATAACAGTTAGCATGGAAATCAACAAATAAGAAACCTTAAATGCACGAAATAATAAACATGAATAATATCGTCCCGGCAAGGGACACAGCTATAACCAATCCTACACATGTGTATAATCCAACATAATGTTCCTCAACTGATTAACTACTCAACAATATCCACATCTAATAATTTTCACCAAATGAATAGTTATCAAAATTGATATTAAACCCATAAACATAGTAAAAGCCAAACAATATTATATAATTGCAACTTTATGACTAAATCATGTCATGCTTGACAACAACATATATNAACAACGCTTGTAAGGAGTCCTATTAAAACCAAGAAATATAGGCCTGCCTGCCATCCACACCAGAATAAATAGAGTTTTCCGAAAAAACCTGCTTCAATTCCAAAGCCTAATTATAGATTTCCCAACATTCTTCCAAAATTTCTAAAATTCGACCCCAGGCCCGCTTGGTCAAAACACGAGGTCCGAACCAAAACCGATCACCCTAGACCAAATAATACAATGCAAGCAAAAGTTTCTAGATTCATGGTGATATAGAACAGCATATAAGTTATCATGCTTGCATATCCATCATTTGAGTCTCCAACAATTATTCCAATAATTACATATCTGATTTGGCCTATGGACGAATATGCAAGCATACGTTTCATGCTTGTTTGAGTAACATCAATGAGATTTTCCAATATCATGCTAAGAATAGCTAGGATTTCCAGAAGAATATGTCATTCGTTTGATGAGAAATAAAAAGAAATATCGAAAATTCGAGTGGCTGAAGCTGAAGCAGCTACTTTCGAAGTAACAGAAAGAAAAGCAACGATTCTCCCACGAGCCCGGATATATAATTTGTTTTTATAATCCAACCCCAAAATGAGGTCAAATTTCCAAAATTCCAAAAAGCCCTAACTCTACCCAAAAACCCAATTTCTACCCTTTAATTCCATGATTTTAGGCCTAGAATCTAATCATAGTTGATGAAAATGGAAGAAAATGAAGTTAGGATTACTTACCTATGAAGTTATGGTGGAAAAGGTGCTCCAAAATCGCCTAAGAGGGTTAAGGAAGAAGAAGTTTGAGAAAAATGGGTTAAGTCTCGTGTAAGTATTTTGTTTTGGGGTTTTAAAATGACTGGGCGATTTTTGGTCTATGCGATCGCGGAACTAAGGGTGCGATCGCATAGTCTAATGGAACTTAAGCTACGCGATCGCGGGTCTACAGGTGCGATCGCAGTGCATTTACCAGCCCCCGCCCCCCAGTTCACCTACGCCCATGTGCGGTCGCAGGCCCACCTATGCGATCACACAGTGTGCCTGACTACTCCCCCCTTCACAAAGCTATGCGATCGCAGCTATACCTATGTGATAGCATAGAGCAATTCACCAGACACCAGCAGTTGACCAAAACACCAGAAATTTTAAGTTCAAAACACCCCGACACCTATCTGAAACACACACGAGCCCTCGGGGCTCCAAACCAAATATACGCACAACTTCAAAAATATCCTACGGACTTATTCAAGTAATCAAAACACCAAAGTAACATCATAAACATCGAGTTAAACCTCAAAATCAATGAAATTCCTTTAAACTTCAAAAACATCTAATTTTTTTCCATTTTTAGTCCGAATCACCTCAAACTGAGTCTGTTTCTTACCAAATTTCACCGATAACACATAATAATCATATTGAACCTGTTCCGGGCCTCGGAACCATAATACGTGCCTGATAACACATGTTTCACATCAAATCTCATTTTCAAAAGCCTTTATATTTTTCAGAAAATAATTTTCTTCAAAAATTCATTTCTCGGACTTGGCACCTCGGAATTCGATTCCGGGCATACGCCCAAGTCCCATATTTTCCTACGGACCCTCCAGGACCGTCAAATCACGGGTCCAGATCCGTTTACCAAAAATGTTGACTAAAGTCAACTTTATTCAAATTTCAACACAAAAATATCATTTTTGTCAATTATTCACAAAACGGCTTCCCGGATACACGCCCGGGCTGCGCACGCAAATCGAGATGAGATATAAGGAGGTTTTCACGGCCTCGAAACACAGGTTAGCTTTTGGTTTCATCACAATCCCCACCTCTAAAACCACCGTTCGTCCTCGAACGAACATAGAAAGGTACCTGAATCGGGGAAAAGATGGGGATATCAGCTCCGCATATCGGACTCGGACTCCCAGGTAGCTGCCTTAATAGGCTGACCTCTCCACAGAACACGAACCGAAGGATAACTCTTCGATCTCAACTGACGAACCTGCCAAGCTAATATGGCTACCGACTCTTCCTCATAAGTCAACTCCTTGTCCAACTGGACACTGCTGAAATCAAGTACATGAGAGGGATCGACAATATACCTCCAAAGCATAAATACATGAAACATCGGGTGAACGGCTAATAGACTAGGTGGCAAAGCAAGTCTGTAGGCCACCTCTCCCACCTTGTCCATAATCTCAAATGGACCAATGAACCTAGGGCTCAATTTACCCTTATTTCCGAACCTCATCACGCCCTTCATGGGCGACACCCGAAGAAATACACGGTCCCCAATCATAAATTCCAAATCACGAACTCTGAGGTTCGCATAACTCTTCTGCCTGGACTGAGCTGTACGAAGTCTATCCTGAATAATCTTCACTTTATCCGAGGCATCCTGGACTAACTCTGAACCCAACAATCTAGCCTCTCCCGGCTCGAACCACCCAACTGGCGACCGACACCGCCTACCATACACCGCCTCATACAGAGCCATATGAATGCTCGACTGATAGCTGTTATTGTAGGCAAACTCAGCTAAAGGCAAGAACTGGTCCCATGAACCTCCAAAATCAATGACACATGCTCGCAACATATCCTCCAAAATCTGAATAGTACGCTCGGTTGTCCGTCCGTATGAGGATGAAATGTTGTGCTCAATTCAACCCGTCTGCCCAGCTCACGCTGAAATACTCTCCAGAAATGGGAGGTAAACTGAGTACCTCGATCAGAAATAATGGACACAGGCACACCATGAAGGCGAACAATCTCCCTGATGTAGATCTTTTCCAACTTCTCCGAAGAATACGAAACTAATACAAGAATGAAGTGTGCTGACTTGGTCAGCCTATCCATAATGACCGACACCGCATCAAACATCCTCTGAGTCCGTGGGAGTCCAACTACAAAATCCATGGTGATACGCTCCCACTTCCACTCGGGAAGCTCAATCTGCTACATCAAACCACCGGGTCTCTAGTGCTCGTACTTCACCTGCTGACAGTTCAAGCACCTAGCTACATATGCTACAATATCCTTCTTCATCCTCCGCCACCAATAAAGATGCCGCAAATCCTGGTACATATTTGCACCGAACGGATGAATGGAATACCGGGAACTATGGGCCTCCTGCAATATCAACTCACGGATGCCATCAACATCGGGTACACAAATACGACCTTGCATCCTCAAAACTCCCTCATCATCAACTGTGACCTGCTTGGCACCTCCGTGCCTGACCGTATCTCCAAGAACACATAAATTACTATAATCATGTTGTCTGGCCCAAATACGAGCATACAATGAAGAACGGGCCACAGTATGGGCCAAAACACTACCAGTCTCAAAAACCTCCAATCTCATGAATCGGTTGGCCAAAGCCTGAACATCTAAAGTAAGCGGTCGCTCTCCGGCTGATAAATAAGCAAGACTACCCTTATTGACTGACTTCCGGCTCAAGGCATCGGCCACTACATTGGCCTTCCCCAGATGATATAAGATGGTAATGTCATAATCCTTCAGCAGCTCTAACCATCTCCTCTGCCTCATGTTCAACTATTTCTGCTTAAACAAATACTGGAAACTCTTATGATCCATGAACACCTCACATGGCACCCCATACAGATAATGCCTCCAAATTTTCAATGCATGAACAATAGCTACTAACTCTAAATCATGAACTGGATAGATCTTCTCATGAACCTTCAACTGACGAGAAGCATAGGCTATAACCTTGCCATCCTGCATCAATACTGCACCAAGTCCCACCTGTGAAGCATCACAATACATGGTATATGGCCCTGAACGTGTGGGAAAAACTAACATCGGTGTCGTGGTCAAGGCTGCCTTGAGCTTCTGAAAGCTCGCCTCACACTCATCCGACCACCTGAACTGGGCACCCTTCTGAGTCAATCTGGTCATCGGGGCTGCAATGGATGAAAAGCCTTCCACAAACCGGCGATAATAACCTACTAAGCCCAAGAAACTCCGTTGTAGCTGAAGTGGTCCTAGGCCAATCTATGACTGCTAGAATCTTCTTGGGATCCACCTGAATACCCTCTGATGATACGACATGGCCTAGAAATGCAACTGAACCCAACCAGAACTCACACTTGGAAAATTTGGCATATAACTGACTAACCTTCAGAGTTTGGAGGACGACTCGAAGGTGTTGCTCATGCTCCTCACGGCTACGGGAGTAAATCAAAATATCATCAATGAAAACAATCACAAATGAGTCCAAATAGAGCCTGAACACCCGGTCATCAACTCCATAAAAGCAGCGTGGGCATTTGTCAACCCAAATGACATCACCAAGAACTCATAATGCCCATACCGAGTACAAAAGGATGTCTTAGGGACATCAGACGCCCTAATCCTCAGCTGATGATAACCAGATCTCAAGTCAATCTTGGAAAATACTGAAGCACCCTGAAGCTGGTCGAATAAATCATCAATCCTCGGCAAAGGGTACTTATTCTTAATAGTAACCTTGTTCAACTGTCGGTAGTCAATACACATCCTCATTGAGCCATCTTTCTTCTTAACGAACAACACTGGGGAACCCCACGGAGAAACACTAGGCCTAAAATCCTTTACCCAACAAATCCTGCAACTGATCCTTCAACTCCTTCAACTCTGGCGGGGTCATACGATACGACAGAGTAGAAATGGGCTGAGTGCCCGGAGCTAACTCAATGCAAAAGTCAACATCCCTGCCGGGTGGCATACCCGGTAGGTCAGCAGGGAATACCTCTGGAAACTCACGAACCACGGGCACAGACTCCATAGAAGGAACCTCAGCACTAGAATCACGAATATAGGCCAAATAGGCCAAGCAACCCTTCTCGACCATACGCCGAGCCTTCATATATGAAATAACTCTATCGGAAGAATGACTAGGAGTCTCTCTCCATTCCAAACGAGGTACTCCTGGCAAGGCCAAGGTCACTGTCTTGGCATGACAGTCCAGAATAGCATGGTGGGGAGATAACCAATCCATCCCCAAAATAACATCGAAGTCAACCATATCAAGAAGCAAAATATCTACATGATTCTCCAGACCACCAATAACCACTAAGCATGAACGATAGACTCGATCTACCATAATAGAATCACCCACCGGGGTAGACACATATACAGAAGTACTCAAGGAATCATGGGGCATGCTCAGATAAGGGGCAAAATATGAAGATACATAGGAGAATGTAGAACCCGGATCAAATAAAACCGAAGCATCTCTTCTGCAAACTGAAACAATACCTGTAATAACTGCATCAGAGGCATCAGCCTCAGGCCTAGCAGGAATAGCATAGCACCGGGGCGGAACCCCTCCAACCTGAACATCTCTAGGTCGACCTACTGCGGGCTGACCTCTACTTCTTGTGGCTTGTCCTCCAACTTTATGAGTCTGAACTCCACCTCTGACACCTCGACCTCCACCCCTAGCTTGTTGGGGGGTGGGGGTGTACCTGGTGCGGGAACCCTGATACTGAGAACCACTAGAAGCTCGGGGGGAAAATCTGGAAATGTGACCCATACCACCGCAAGTGTAACAAGATTTCTGCTGTTGAGAATGTTGNGTTCATCAACTCCATAAAAGCAGCGGGGGCATTTGTCAACCCAAATGACATCACCAAGAACTCATAATGCCCATACCGAGTACAAAAGGATGTCTTAGGGACATCAGACGCCCTAATCCTCAGCTGATGATAACCAGATCTCAAGTCAATCTTGGAAAATACTGAAGCACCCTGAAGCTGGTCGAATAAATCATCAATCCTCGGCAAAGGGTACTTATTCTTAATAGTAACCTTGTTCAACTGTCGGTAGTCAATACACATCCTCATTGAGCCATCTTTCTTCTTAACGAACAACACTGGGGAACCCCACGGAGAAACACTAGGCCTAAAATCCTTTACCCAACAAATCCTGCAACTGATCCTTCAACTCCTTCAACTCTGGCGGGGTCATACGATACGACAGAGTAGAAATGGGCTGAGTGCCCGGAGCTAACTCAATGCAAAAGTCAACATCCCTGCCGGGTGGCATACCCGGTAGGTCAGCAGGGAATACCTCTGGAAACTCACGAACCACGGGCACAGACTCCATAGAAGGAACCTCAGCACTAGAATCACGAATATAGGCCAAATAGGCCAAGCAACCCTTCTCGACCATACGCCGAGCCTTCATATATGAAATAACTCTATCGGAAGAATGACTAGGAGTCTCTCTCCATTCCAAACGAGGTACTCCTGGCAAGGCCAAGGTCACTGTCTTGGCATGACAGTCCAGAATAGCATGGTGGGGAGATAACCAATCCATCCCCAAAATAACATCGAAGTCAACCATATCAAGAAGCAAAATATCTACATGATTCTCCAGACCACCAATAACCACTAAGCATGAACGATAGACTCGATCTACCATAATAGAATCACCCACCGGGGTAGACACATATACAGAAGTACTCAAGGAATCATGGGGCATGCTCAGATAAGGGGCAAAATATGAAGATACATAGGAGAATGTAGAACCCGGATCAAATAAAACCGAAGCATCTCTTCTGCAAACTGAAACAATACCTGTAATAACTGCATCAGAGGCATCAGCCTCAGGCCTAGCAGGAATAGCATAGCACCGGGGCGGAACCCCTCCAACCTGAACATCTCTAGGTCGACCTACTGCGGGCTGACCTCTACTTCTTGTGGCTTGTCCTCCAACTTTATGAGTCTGAACTCCACCTCTGACACCTCGACCTCCACCCCTAGCTTGTTGGGGGGTGGGGGTGTACCTGGTGCGGGAACCCTGATACTGAGAACCACTAGAAGCTCGGGGGGAAAATCTGGAAATGTGACCCATACCACCGCAAGTGTAACAAGATTTCTGCTGTTGAGAATGTTGAACCTGAAACTGTCCCTGTCAACCAGAATAACCACCCTAGAAGCTCTGAAGTGGCGGTGCACTGATAGGAGTTGATGGTGCACTGTGGGATACCTGAAGCGCTGACTGGAATGGCCTAGGAGGATGACCTCTGCCAAAGGAATCTCTGCCTCCAAATGAGGCACCACTGAATCGATCGGAATGGCGAGGTCTCTTGTCAGACCCCTAACCACTGCCCTGTGATAAGACCATCTCAATACGCCTGACCACATTGGTCGCCTCNACACGTCGTATGTGCCTAATGGGGTTTATTTAATGTGTAGGTGAATTGGAAACGGAAGCCGAGCTAAATGAGAGCATAAACGTTGAAAAATACGCTCAAGAGTCGAAAAGGAGCGACCCGGGACAAGCCTGGCGTTAACCAGGCGTTTGGCTCTTAAGGCCAGGAGGTGCCATGTGTTACCCTTGAAACGCCAGGAGGTGCCTGGCGTTAGCCAGGCGTTACCCTTCAAACGCCAGCCATGGCCAGGCGTTACATGTTTCAGTGAACTCCGAGTTTTAAAGGTTTTTAAGTGTTTCCAAGTTAGAATAGAAGTCTCT
>ML430622.1:79340-102504 GCA_005239525.1 Nicotiana knightiana | reverse complement strand
GACTTCAAGGATATGGAATTAATCACAAGAAGCCTTTAACAGATAATTCTACTATTGTAATCATACATAGAGAGACAACCAGATTTTGGTAAGTGATCATAGGTTCAGCAGGAAGGAAAGCAACAGGTTTTTATGTATCTTTTTTAGATTGAATCTGACTATGAAGGAGAGTCTGATTCAAAACCCAGAGATACAAACTTACTCGACATTTCTAACAATCATACCAACACTTTAAATAGCATTCATTTGAACATTTTTGACTATTCTTGGCTTTTAGAGACTGAATCAGACCATATAAGGGTTCAGATTCTCTTCTCTATAGCCCTTTTGACCACATGTTGTATACCCTTTAAAGGGTGAATTTTAGCCATCTACACTACTGTTTTATGCACTATTATAGAGTGAATTTGACCATTGGAAGGTCAGATTCATCTACCCTAGTGCCATTTATCTTTCTAATGTACTAAACACATATGAAATTACCACCTAGCTATCAAACGTTAAGCTTGTTAGCAACAGTTCAGCATACTACCAAGCAGGTTCCAAGAATTGCATGCATACATTTAGATAATGATTATCTTACTTCAGTTTTTACATTAAGAAAGGGGAAGAAGAAGATGCACATATTCTTGAAGAAAATACAACATGAACCAACAAAGTTAACACAAGGTCTGAATTCAATAGTTTTTGGTATAAAGTTCACTGCTACATACCTTTAAAGATGAAGAAAATCCAGCAAGAAACTTGACCAAATAAACAACAAAGTAGGAAGGGAGATCATCAACAAACAGAAAACCCAGAGACAAAACCAAACAGCCCAGCAAGGATTCGCCCAGAAATCTTTGAGTGTGAATGTTTGAAGAGGACTTCCAAGAAAAAAAATAAAAATAGTCCAGCAAGAATACCCAAAATGATTGGACCAAGGCAGCAAACAAAACCAAATCCCTTTTTTGAAAGAAAACCAACAACTATAAACCAACTTAAGCTCAGATTCTTTCCCCTCCTACTGCAAATCCTTTTCCTTTCTGTTTTTCTTTCTTCAGTCTTTTAGTTAGTCAAGATTTGTATTTTTCAGTCCAAAAAGTTCCAAAGAAGGGTCTGAAAAAAATCTCCTTTAGTGGTAAAAAGTGTGTATATATAGGGACAATTGGGATGGGATATGCTTAGCATATTCCTTATCCTAAATGAGCTGAAAAGGGTATAGGTACAGCTGTCAACCATATCTTTAGGACAACTGCCCCTATTCTTGAACATTCTTTCTTATCAAAAGACCTTTCTATCCTTCAAATTCTGATTTCCTAACTACATTAACTAATATACCCCTTGGAGTCCCTGAATTTACCATTGGGTAATCAGGGTTAAACTCACTTGGGTTATTACTTGGACTTTGGTTAGTTAACTCTAGTTAGCCTTCTACTTAACTAGGATCATTAGGTATTAACTTGTTAATTAATTTGGGCCAATTAACTTCTTAACCCAAGTTAACTGATTCAATTTGATTAATTCAAACTAATAACCTGAAATCAGAAGCTTGGTTAATCATTAAGATCAGGTTAGCTAATTAATCCTAACTAGTTGTCCTGGACATGTCTTAGGACTTAATTAGTTTTTTAAGAGACTATTAGACTAGGTTAATCTATTAAACAAGTGATTGTGGGAAATTATTGTTGACTAAATTAGTCTTGATAAGTCTAGGTTAAATCATGACCAAACATTATTTTAGAACTGAGTTTTAGCCTAATTGGTTCATTAATTTCTCATTATTGACTGATTTCAACTTGTTTAGGATTTTGGTCGATTAATGAGAGTTAATTAATTTGTTAAAATTAGTCAGTTTTCTTGTATTAAACATGTTTAAGTTTCACTTGAACCTAGGAGGAGTCAGTTTGTTTGAGTTAGTTGAATATACCAATCTTAAACTAAAAGTTGAAATTTAAACTGTGATTAATTGGAAGTTAATCATATAATTGAGAATAATAATAGGCATCAAAATCAAGGCTAAATCAAACGACGACCTCAAACAAAACATGAACAAAACAACAAAACATGAACAAAAACAACCAATAGGGGCTGTTTTTACTAACACAACATTTTAAACTATGAATTCAGGGATTTAATCGATCAGTTGTTCATGCTCGTTTATTGACAGGATTTAACAAGATAGAAATGTCCGGAAATTAACAAAGAAAGTAAACTAACTAAACAACACCTAATGCTAATCTTGGTCATGCAAATTACTACATTTAACAGTTAAATCATACAAAATAGTGACAAAATCTAAACTAAATGCATTTGGAAAAAACGGAAAACATGAAAAAGGAAAAATACAGGGAATCAGTAAGCATCTAGGGCCCATTTATGCTGACAAATCAAGACACATAGAAAAGAAATGGGGGTACCCGTTTGAGGGGTTTGGACGAACTACAACGACTAACCGGAGTTAAGACGGACTACGGCGACTTTCAAAAGTGACCCTTACTCACATGAATCGACGGCTCTTGTCAAAAGCCATCGACTCATGTGAGTTTGAGTCACAGAGCCGCCCGGATTCGCCATTAGCAAACATTACGGTTCTGACCGCTTCTTAGATCTGGAATTGACGGGATTCGAGTGGGTTTTTAGGGAAGCTGATGGTGGGATGGGGTTAAGGGGAAGGAGAAGACCATAACGTGAGGGTTTGGGGGTGATTGGAGGAGGTCCGGTGGCCGGATGACGGTGGGATTCTGGGGCGGCTAGGGTTTTTAGATAGAGGAGAGAGAGAGAGCCGGGTGGAGGGGGGGTTAGTATCTGTGAAATGAAGGGGGTGGAGTGTGATTTGGACATATATATAGTTCAAGGGTGTGGGGTTCGGAACCGTTGGATCGAAATGATCCAAAGACTGGGGTTTAATTGGGCGAAACGGTGTCGTTTGGTTGTTATAGGGGACAGGCCGGGTTAAGGGGTTTGGGCTGGGTTGTTTGGTGTTAGGGAGAAAGGATTTGGGCCTGGGTAGCTCTGGCCCAGGTCTGATTTTAAATCCCTTTATTTAACTAAAATCAATTAGTTAAATTCAACTCTAATTTAAACCAAGGTTCCTAATTCAACCCGTGTTTTATCGAATAAAAGATGATTAATTTCTGTAGTAATTAGTTATTAAAAACTACATTACGTTAGATACTCTTCATTTGTCTACCATTTAAATAATTATAACCAATAACTTCATAATGCAGAATTTCAATGATTTTGAAAGATGAATTATGGATATGCAGGCAATGCAGATAATTCACAATTAATTAGTGAAGAATCAATCAATATTCATAAAATCAATTGATTTATTGAGATTTTTATAGGACGATACGGTAAGTAAAAATCACATGCTCACACCACCTTCTAAAGTATGCGGGCGGCAAGAGTCTATGTACCTCCCCCGGCCTATGAAGTAGCTGTTGCAGTAGAAACAGAGACCACCTGAGAAAGAATGGTGCACACGATCAAAATCTGAGCGAAGGTCTCCTGAAGGCCTGGGATCACGATGGGCACAGCTGGTGCCTGATCTGGTCCCGCTAGTGTGTCTACAACTGGGACGTGATCCTGAACTGGGGCAACTGCTGGATCTGCAGTGCTTCCCTAGATGTTGTGCAGGCTGCACGTCTGCCCCTACCACGGCCTCTACCGCAACCTCGGCCTCTCGCGGCCCTGACTGGTGGCACTGTTGGTTGTCGGTCCTTCACAGTAGCACGTGTCCTAACAATCTGTGACAGAACAGAATAACATAATTTTAGTTATCATTATCAATGGATTTGCAAGAAAGACTTCAAGAATGTGAAGTGTCCTAAGGGTTCTGCACCCTCTCCAAGATAAGTATATATGTCTCCATACCGATTCGCAAGACTTTACTAAACATGCTCATGACTTGTGAGACCTATGTAACCTAGGATCTGATACTAACTTGTAGCGACCCAATTACCTAACCCGTCGTGATGGCGCCTAACGTGGAACTAGGAAATCCGACATTTTTCCATTTACTTTCATTATATGACATAAATGAGTTAAGACAATTAAAAAACTATAGGTTTACATAACAACAGTATAAAATCCAAAACACAAGTGCGGAATAATAGCCCGACATCGGGGTGTCACACACAATATGAACACCCTCTGTGATCGGGCACACCTGGATATACACACAAGGTGCTTGGATTAACGTGAGTACTTCCAACTCAGTAAGTAACAAAAACAAATAAGGAACTGAGAAGCAGTGACAAGCTATGAAAATACAATTCATTTTTCAGGAAATTTCAGTAAAGAGTGAACATGCTTTCAAATTCCGCAGTATAAGTCAAACCAGTTTGAGCACAATTAAACAGATATAAAACCTTTCAGATATTTCACAACACCGACATATAACAACTGAATGAAACAATAGTTAAAACAAGTACAGGCTCTCAACACAACTGTCACTCAACTCTCTCAGCGGCTCATTCACTCGGCTATCATCCCTCAACACTCACGCTCAATAGGTACGTGCACTCACTGGGGGTACAGACTCCGGAGGGGCTCCTATATCCCTATCGCTGTATCTCTCCGAGGCACAGCCCGATCCAACATATAAATAGCCATAAGGCTCGTTGCGGCGTGCATCCCGATCCAATATAGGTAAGCATCCCGAAGGCTCGTTGCGGCGTGCAACCTCATCTATTAGGTAAGAATCAAAAAGGCTCGTTGTGGCGTGCAACGCAATCCATATACACTCACACAGCTCACTACTCAGCACTTAGGCCCTATCTCAGTCACCAACCTCTCCATTCCCTCGCGCTCTCAAAAATCATATAAATCATCCCAAATAGAGATGCTAAAAAATATCAGCAAGAAACAAGAACGGATAGATGTGTGATAAGCAAGTAAAAATCATGACTGAGAACGGAACAGTAATAACAGAGCTAATTCAACAGGTACACGACCTCAACGGGTCCCAACAGTGGTATCATAAGGCCTAAACATGGTTTCTAACATAAATTACAGTCAATTTTCTATAAAACAAAGAGGGCATGTACTTAATAATAAGCTATTCGACTTTACAAACGCACGGGACGGACCAAGTCACAATCCCTTCCGTGAACGCCCACACACCCGTCACCTAGCATGTGTGTCACCTCTAAAATAGTCATACGACACAAAATATGGGGTTTCATACCCTCAGGACCAGATTTATAACTTTTACTTACCTCGGTCTAAGCGAATTTCTACTCCAAAATTCCATTGCCGCACGAGTCGGCCTCCGAATGTCCCGAATCTAGCCAAAAATAGTACAATACAATTAATATAGGATACAGGGATCACTTCCACAAGAAAATGACTAAATTAAACCTTAAATTCCAAAATTGGCTTAACCCGGCCCCTAGGCCCACATCTCGAAATCTGACAAAAGTCACAAAACCCGAAATCCCATTCACTCACGAGTCTATCCATACTATATTTATCAAAATCGAACACCATTTGGTCATAAAAAACCCCCAACATTCACTCTCTAATTCTCAAGCCCTAAAGCCCCAAATTTCAAACTCAAATCCCTAATTAGATGATGAAGAAAGCCATTGATTCATGAAATTTAGACGAATCCGGGTTAGAATCACTTACCCTAACATTTTCCTTGAAAATCCTCAAATAATCATCTCTCCCCCGAGCTTCATAACTCCAAAAATCAAAAATGGAAGTCCAACCCTCAAGCTAATGTTTTTCTGCCCCGCGGACCTCTTGTCGCTTTTGCGACGCCGCACCTGCAGATATCCGATCGTATGTGCGGATTTAACTTAAAACCCCAGGCTCTGCTCCTGCGGCTCTATGACCGTATCTGTGCCTATCACAGGTGCGGGAACCATCGCACCTGCGGTCATCCAACGCACTTGCGCCTAGCTGCTAGCATCTGTGACTCTCGTAGGTATGGGAAAGTCTTTGCACCTGCGACTTCTGCCAAGCTCCTTCTTGGACGCATCTGCGACTCCTTCTTCATTTCTGCAGACTCGCACCTGCGGTTCCCACTCAGCATGTGCGATTATAGCAAGAATTGTAGCAGTTTAACTGCTCACTCAATTAAAAAACCATGTCTGAAACTTCCCGAATTCCACCTAAGGTCCCCGGGACCTCAACCTGTTACACCTCATAGTTTCATATGTGTGAGTACGTAATTGATGTAAGCTCTAAAACGAGATCATCTTTGAAAGTACATAAAGTAAGTCAATCATGTTAACTTGGAGGTTAAAAATATTTAATATCATGGAGTGCAAGTACCAAGAGGGTTGGAAGGCTTAGAAGCTAAACCAATTGAATAAAATAAGTTTCGACAAAAGTCGACAGGTTGGAATGTTATAACATGTACTGTTGGGGTGAAACTAGGGTAGTTAACATTATAAGGAGATTATGTTGTGATTTATTTTATTAGTATGATATTCATGTGTTATGTTTTGAAGTCAAGCAAGTTGTGGAACAAAAGTTGGAAAAGGTCATCACCAGTTACATTCATAAATGTGTTGAAAATTAGGAAAAATATATTTGAGCATTTCTCCCAGTGTAATTAGAATTTCGGGATGACGTACCTACCAATCTGAATATCTACGAGTCTAGTTTCTAACAGATTAAACCGTTTACTGATACAGTATTCGAGTAGACAGATATTCACATTTTTGCGTGACTGCATAGATTGGCAGGTGACAAGTAGGTGCATCACCTACTTGCCAAAAAGAGAGGCCTCAATTAAAAGCTCCAAAGTCGGCCAAGAGGGAACTTTTAAGGTATTATAAACTCATTTATTTCACCTATGTTTCAAACCAAGAAAAAAAAATTCAACCCCTGCAACTCCTTCCCTAAAATCCCACACAAACCCTAGGTTATTTCGGGGGTTACGATATGATTCTAGTGCCAAAAAAGCCCTAACAGCTTGCTAGTTTCTATTTCTCCTTCATGTAGTTGCATTGAGGGACTGATTTTTGATGAGGAAAGGCTAGGATTTGTGGCTTAGACCTAGCTAGATACGAAAGAGTGGTATGTTGTTTGTTGTTGCATCATTGTTGGTTGGTTGTAAAATCATTTTTAAGTTGAATTCATGGCTGGTTTATTGTATGAGAGGCTTAATTATGTATTGTTGGTTGTGTTTCAATATTTGAAAGAAAGGACAGGACAAAATGTGTAGTAGTAAACTGAAAACTCAATTTTGAGTTCCTGAACTTGTGGGTATATGGTATTGGAGGAGGGCCTTGCTACCGAGGAGATGCTGCCCAAATTTACGTAAACAAACTACTTGTTTAAGTTGCAGACTTAGCCTTTACTCAACACTGATTTTGAATCTTCTTATGCTGTGGTAGATTGAGTTGAGTTATTTGAAGAATTGTTTGGAAGGTATTAAGGACTCAACAGAGTTAAGGTATGTTAAGGCTAAACCTTTCTTTCATTTTGGCATGATCCAGTAATTACGTGTATTTGACAAAGAGACATAAAGAGAAGTTCATATTCCTGAATTTATGTACATTTTCCTAATCTCATAAGTTACAACATTCTCCTTATCGTGACTTCATATTCAGTCTAGTTTTGTCTTATGTCATCCAAGAGAGCATTGAGTCTATATATATATATATATATATATATATAGCTATAATCGACGGGCAGGCCCCTATTGGGAAACCTATGATTAGATGGTGAGTTATATACCGATCCAACTGTGGCTGAGCGCCTATTAGTGAGCGTAGAATGGCCGAGATACATAGCCTAGTATGGGCGAGTGCCTATTGGAGAGCCTACTATGGTAGAGCAGTTGCACATACCGAGACTTATAAGGCCGGACGACTATTTTACTTACTAGATTGAGAGAGTTCAGTCAGTATCAGAAGGTAAGCATATCTTCAGATTATCTTTGACTCCCAATTAGTTTCAGTTATTATATTATCAGTTTAGTTTCAGCTTTCAGTTATTCGGTTGCCTTTCATACTCGGTACATTATTTCGTACTGACGTCCCTTTTGACGGGGACGTTACATTTCATGCATGCAGGTCCTCATTGACAGTTTGATATACCCTCCCAACAGACAGAGTCAAACATCTGCTTGGTTGGTAAGCTCCACTTCCTCGGAGTTACAAGGTCTAGACCTTGGGGTCTATATTTATATATACAGATTTGATGGGTAGGTTGAGGCCCTGTTCCAACTATGGTACAGTTCTGATATCTCTAGAGGCTTGTAGACGAGTCCTGTATACTTTGTATAGTAGTAGATGTTCATGGCGGCTTCATCGGTATGCACAATTGTATATATCATCTTTTAGGTATGTTTACCCCTCATATGAGAGAGACATTATTTTCAGATGATTCATAATATGGCTTCATCGGCCTAAGTTGAGGGTTACCCCTCTAGAGTTCACACACACAGAGTGGTATGCTCAGGCCGAGTATGGTACTGGGTTCAGCTTTGGGGCGTGACAAACATGGTATCAAAGCAGTTCTGTCCTAGGGAGTCTACAAGCCGTGTCTAGTAGAGCCTTGTTTATATATATGTGTTGTGCACCACATTATATAAATAGGAAGCTACAAGGCATACAAGAGTCTGTTACCCTTCTTTTAAATCCAAATCATGCTATAGAGCTGAGTCATAAGAGTTTGATCCAAGACTTATGTTTTCTAATGATACAGAGATGCTTTCAATTTGAATATTACAGTTAGCCAGAGGGCTAATACAGCAGTAGGTAAGGGAGAATTTTTGGTGATGTGGCCCTGTTGAGGCCCTATTATATTGTGCATACCAGATGGTGCACTCTAGAATAGTAAAGTCATATATGAATACAAGAACGTTCAGAAATATCATAAGACATGTAATGGAATCCTATAAGGGATAAATATTTACCTTAGTATGACTCCCGCCCATAGTAAAAAGGGAATATTAGACAACCTGAAGATCTAGTGAGATGGAGCAAGGGGAGATAAACTGAAAGAAAGTTTTGTTGAAGTTTTCAGTAATGTAATAGATAGAGATATTGGCAGGTGAATAAGAAGAGAGTAAATGAAGCATTACGAGTAAGATATGATAAAAGGGTGGTAACGGTAAATCATAATATGATATGATGACAAAGTCTATAGTCAAGTGAAGGAAAAGATAAGAGGTGACAGACCTAGAGACAATAAAAGAATATAGGACAAAATTCATATCCTCATTTTGAGAAATGAGTTGGTGAGTCCAATGTGATTACCAGAACAAAAATTTAGACCCCCGGAGTAAGAGAAATAAGCATGGGCTAGTAAATAAGATAAACTGAACATCATTCAGGGATCAAATGATGTGATAATAGTCGACATCAAGAGAGTTTGAAAGATTGCATTCTAGCAATAATGAAATGGACAACATAAGAATAACCTTTAAAGGTCATTCAAGAAGACACTCCGCCAAAGCAAAATTTTGAGGAAAGTTAAGATTAAGGAACTAAGTGTGCAAATTACACTAGGTGTCATCCTTGTGCGTAAGGAATTCAGTTATTCCTAGTAGATAAGGGTTAATGCGAGGCGAGTAAGAGTTAGCGAAGACGTGAAAAGACGCCAAAGATGAAGAGATAAACCATATATAGGTATATCTTCATAGCATTAAATGCTAGTACTCCCCTAAAGGGGGGAATACGGTGTGATATGGTAGTAAGTCGGAGATATGTAGTTCAAGTAACTATGGAATAGTAAAGAAAAAATACGGTAAAAAGGCGAAAGGAATGAGATTGCATTTATTCAGATCCTATAGATATGTTACGACTCCAGAACATTAGTCAAGGATGATGTTGGGAGAGGCAGTAAGGGTTCCCACACCAGATCTTATTGATAAATAAGTGTGAATGAACATTTCATACATTAGGAGCCAGTGCAAAAGATAAGTTAAGACAATAGACATAACCCAAGAATGGTTACACAGAATATAAATATGAGCATGGGCTGACGAGTAGTTAGTAGTTGATTCAGAAAGAGCCTATGTCTAGACAAGAGGTCTTAGATAAATCGGTAGATCATGCAAGATAAACGTAGTGAGACCCATCATAGGAAATTCAGTCTCTCAGTTTTGACATCATAGCAAAAGGTACAATATAAGTGTTACGGAAATAAAAGAGAGTGCCACTAGGGAGATATCACGAGTCGTGATGGCGCTTGTCGTGGAACAAGGCAAGCCACCTATTTTTATCTAACTAAATACAAATTCCCATAAAATGCCCTTTTTAAAGAATTCTGAAATCAATAATAATAATAATAATAAATCCAGTATGACCAAATCCTACTAATACCGGATCTAGTGTCACGTAGTCATGAGCTTCTAATACTTAATACAATCAAAAGAAAGGTCTATTATAGTCTGAAAATAAATACGATAGGTAGAAAGGAAAGAGAAGATGAGATCATGGTCGCTAGCTGCTACCTCGTCAACCCTGATGAAACTGCTGTGCTCCCTGACCCGAGCTGAATCCCTCTGTACCTGGATCTACACACAAGATGCAAGGGGTAACGTGAGTACACCAACTCAGTAGTAACAAAACCAAACTACGTGTTGAGAGGTAGTGACAGACTAGACCTCCGATAATTCAAACAACAGTATATGAACTGGACATGACAGTAATATATCAAGAAATAAACACGATGTATCAAGATATGTATGTAACTCGGCATACTAGCATGAATGCATATAGAACCACGAATGATGTGTACTCATTAATCTCTCTCTCATAAGATGGTCCACTCAGTACTAGAATACGACCTTCAGGCCCAGGGAAGTTCATCCCGGATATCACATGATCACAAGTGACACAGTCACCAAGTACTGAGGAAAAAGGCCAATCCAGCCCCTACGGAGAAATCCATCTCCGGAACATAATAACTACGGAGAAATCCATCTCCTGAACATAATGACCACGGAGAAATCAATCCCCGGAATATCTGTGTGCTCACTGGGGGTGTATAGACTCCGGAGGGACTCCTTCCAGCCCAAGCGCTATATCAAGCCAACGAAGGCATGATTTCAGGATCGCTGTGGTGTGCAGTCCGACCTCATAATTGTCTCAAAACCAGGCTCCAGGCCTCACTTAGTCAGTACCTTCTAGTCTCACTTAAAATTCTCTAACATATGCAATGCAGCCCAAACCAATGATAATATAGAATAAACTAGCAACTTATGAGACTGAGGCATGAAACATATACTATAACAGGACTGAGTACATGAAAACAATAATCACGGATAGAGACAACAATAATCGACCATTCCGGTCTAAACACATCAACGTGAAGCCTTAACATTTATACTTAGCATGATTTCTAGTTCGTTCAAGGTAATTACCACCTTCACAGTACAATATCAATCTGGGATAACCAATAGACAGTGCCATGGGATGAGCCAGGCTACAAATATTCGGTAAACGCCCGCATGCCCCTGACTTGGTAAGTGCGTCAACTTAATTAACAACAATTATCAAATAGTTTGGGGTTTCGAACCCTCAGCTCCAAGTTTGAAAGCGTTACTTACCTCAAAACCGGCTAATACACTACTCCGCAATGCCCTTGCCTCTAAATTCGACCTCCGAGTACTCCAAATCTACCAACATTCAGACTTATATAATTATAATATGCTAAGGAACAAATGCCAATCGAAATGTATCAAAATACTCAAAATCCCGAAATTGGTCAAAATCCGACCCCCGGTCCCATGTCCTGAAATTCAGAAATTTTTATACCAAACTGTTCTTCGTCATCTCACGAGTCCGTACATATAAAGAACACTAAATTCGGAGACCAAATGACCCCTCAAATCACCATTTTAAATATTCTAAATCCCAAGCCCTAATCACCCAATTTACACTGATTTTTTCCTAATTTCCACCATAATTCCGACCTTTAATCACATATAAAAAATGTTTAGCGTCCAAAAATCTTACCTTGGTGAAGAACTATCGAATTCCCTCTTCAAAAGATTCAAACCAGGATGCAATATTGAGAAAGATGGCTAAAATTTGCGAAGGCTGGTTTTTATACCTTCTGTCCAGTGATCTCGCACCTGCGATCACTTACTCGCGCCTGCGGCATCGCAGGTGCGATGCTCCTTCCACGCCTGCGACATCGCAAGTGCGACAAAGTCCTCGATCCTGCAGAATCCCCTTACTTAGCCAATTTCTGCACCTGCGGTGTCTCACCTGCTCCTGCGGGACCGCACCTGCGGCTCCCCATCTGCAGGTGCGAAAACACCAGTAACAGAGCTCAGCAGTGATAAAAATCATTCCAACTCCTCGGTGACCATCCGAAACCATCCCAATCCCCTCGGGGCCCCAACCAAACATACCAACACCTCATATAAGATCATTCAAATTTAGTTGCACTCTCAAAACACTAAAAATAACATCAAAACACCAGAATCACATCAAATTCAACCCTAAGAACTTTAAAATTCTAAAATCCTCCAATGATACCGAAACTACCCAAAATAACTCCGATTAACTTGAAAGTTTGCAGACATATCCAACATGACATTACAAACCTGTTCCAACTGTCCCCGATAGCCTATTTTCTACCGCTGTCCGAAAATCTCCAAAAACTAACTTTCGCCAATTCAAGCCTAATTCTACACCGGACATCAAAAATATATTTCAAACACACTCCTAAGTCTCAAATCACCTAAGGAAGCTCTCCGAGCCATAAAATCCGCATTTCAAGGTCGTTTCCCTCATATTAAGGCTATTCTTATGGACTAATTGGCTGAATTCTCATATAACCATTCTGATTTCAAGCCTATCAACTCTAACACATCAATAATAGAATAACCAATTAACAAGTCAATAGAAGAAATTATAATGTAGGTTTTTACGTAACGACAAACTAGGTCGTTACAGGAGACAACTGAAATTTCAATTCAGAAGCAACCCTACGAGCACAAGGGCGTGGAGGTAAGTGACTAAGAATAGAAGCTAGCAGTACTTACATTGTTTTCCTTCTTATGGAACAATTTATGTTGAGGTTTCTTCTCTTCTTCTTATGTTATCAATGTTGTTGGTACTTCCTGATTCTTATAAGATTCTCGATGAAGAGTTATCCCTCATGATGTGTACGGAGAATACCGACCTTACGTCACTCCGTAATGTTCAGAACATGATTCCAATGAGTCTTGCATGCATTATATATATATGTATATATTTTACTCTACCGAGCCGCACTATAGTCCGCCGGGTATGGCACCTATTGTGCAACCACTGGTTAGTTGGGTTTACCGAGTCCTCTTTGAGGTCGGGTATGATATGATGATGATGATGCCCACTGTAGACATGTAATTTTTGACCCTCCCCGAAATTTTACCCATATTAGCGTTTTAATATTTAGTTTAGGTCTAATATAGCTATTTTAACTAGTTTTTACTTTATTTTATCACAAAAAAGCTAATATTATAAAAAAATAGTTTCATTTTGTAGTCATACTATTTTACTATGATTTTTATTTTTATAAAATCTTTGAAAAATACCAAATTGTATATATATATATATATATATAGTTTCAATTTTAATTCTTAGTTTTATTTTTAAATATAAAATTTTTTTAAAGTCAATTTAGAATAATTTTTACATATTTATAAATACATTATATCATTGTAGTCTTCTTAGCCCAAATTTAAAGCCTAACAAGACACATACCTAAGCCCATAATTCTTAAGCCCATTCCCCTTAGCCCAATACCTATTAACCTAACCCTAAAACATATACCCTTATAAAAGGCCCTTTAATCTTCATCATACAAAAAAGGAACCCCCTCCCCAAAAAATCAGACCAAAAAGGCGATAACCCGCCCCTGTATAATTGCGACCATCAGAACACAATTTACATAAGAACAAAGAGAGTAGCAACAACCCTTTGGCGGTTGCTTCACGACCTGGCTGGAAAATGCCATAGAAACAACATCACCCCTCGACCATCCTTCTTCACCCCCTAACCAACAACAACCGTCATCACTGTTACACAAACACACACAACATCCTTCTTTTCTTTTTATATACAAAGCTAACCATAAAAGACAATCTTCAACCATCACACCAATCAGCCACCTCCGCCAGCCACTGTACTCGCCGGAAAACGCTGGACGTCCTCACCCCTCTCCTCGTTGCCAACCTCTAAAAACTCCAGCCGCCGCCGGAACAGACAGCAGCGCCCCACCCAGCCCCCTTTCGACCATGCGCGCGAACAAGAACTGAAAACCAAGAAAACGAAAAAAAAAATCTGTTACATTTCATTTCAATATTTCAGCAATTCTTCTGATTTTCGATTTCGAAACCACAGTATCGGGGTGAAGTTTGGTTGAGTTCATTTTCGTTCGAGTTCTCGGTGCCGATTCGAGTGTCCGTCCGCCGGTTCTGTTTGTTCTAAAAGGATTTTCAGTAGCTTTAAAAGGTCCCTTCTTAACTAATATTTTATCTAAGTTATATTTCATGACGTTTGCTGGAATTGTCGTTTTTGAAGCATTTGCTAATATAGTCAATTGAATACTAATTTTCTGTTTAGTCTAGAACTCACAAGTGAAATTATATTGGTCTATTTAATTCCGTTGGTGAATTTTGTCTGTACGTATTTTGTTGTGTATTATTAGCATATATCTTGTTACATTTAGGCACGACTAATAATAAATAATTGTGGCATGGGTACGGCTCCCATGGAATGGTCACGATACGTAAATACCTATTTCGGGTGTGTATTTTATGTGACCCGACCATGACTTCGAATAGTAATAAAATAAACAAGTCGCAAAATCACGGGCGCATTTCATGTGGCGCAGTTTGCAACGTGTACCAAAACGACAAGTGTATGATAATGTGACCTGTCCCAACAATAATTTCCATAAATACTAAAAGCGGTTTAAAGTTTTAAAAATCCACAATAGGTTTAAAACACATGATTAATAAGATAATTAGGGATTAATAGTTAAGCTACCGTGCTAGAACCATGGAACTCGGGAATGCCTAACACCTTCTCCCGGGTTAACAGAATTCTGTACTCCGATTTCTGGTCGCCAACAACTTAAAACAGAGTCAAAATTTCCTCGGTTTTGGATTTCAATAAATAAATGTTGTCCCGGAACACCGTAAAAAATCCGGGTGGCGACTCTGAAAATCAATAAATAATCCCAAATCCGAATAATGTCACTTTAATTGGAAAAACTCCCTTATCCCACCCTTACCGGAGGAAAAAGAAGGTGTGACAGCTCTGGCGACTCTTCTGGGGATCTAACCCAGAATCTCTGATTCAGGGTTCAAGAATTCGAGCTTAGAATAACTGTTATATTTGGCTTTCATTATTACCTGATTTTTACATGTTTAAACCTAATGTGCTAAATATCGCTTTTTTACCGCTTTGATATTATTTGAACTGTATATAAATTGTGTCGAAACGCTCTTCTCTCTGAGTCTTCTAAATCATCTGGGAAGTGTGCATTTCGTGCGACTTTTTTTCTGTTAGAGTCATATCCAAATTTTAGAACGAGGTACGGACAAGTTGCAAAGCCGGTGAAGCTTCTGTATTCCCGGTATGGTGCCCCGACTTCGGCTCGAGCTGTCCGCTCGGGTAAGCCTGGTCTAGAATAAAACCTCAGGTTTAAACCTAGAATAACAAAACCTCATGCCGGATCCCTAATAGGAACGCTTATCTGCATCACGTGCATTTGACTTACGGGAGTTAACACAGGGGTTGGGTCCGTCTAGGACAAGTGTACCCAATTTAAAAGACCACCCTGATGCATCTTACGTGTTGCTTGCGTATCTGTTTGTTCCGGCTTGCATGTTGACTGGCTTCTAGAGTGGGAAAGAAAATAAATTAAAAAAGAAAAATCAAGAGTGGGAGGTAGGTATTTGAATATTCTGAAACCGTGCCAAAATTTTGAAAAAAAAAAGAGAAAAAAGAAAATAAGCCAATGTTTTCAAAAAGCCATGTTTCCTCTGTTCTGTCAAAACGACAGAACTACACGGTTCTGATTCTCACCAGTTGTGAGATACGTAGGCAAACCTCATCGGTTCCGGCCCCTAACTTTTAAAGAAAAATCCCAAAAAATATTCTCTACCTTTTTATTTTTCCCCAATTTAAAAAAAAAAATAAAAAAAAAATTTCCTTTACTTTCTTCATTAGAAAATCTTTCTTTGAGANTTAAAAAAAAAAAAAAAAAAAAAAAAATCCAAAAATATTTTTCATTACTTCCTTCTTAAGAGAGTCTTTCTTTTAGACCCCAATTTTCAAAAATCAAAAATATTTTCTTTTAATTTCTTCTGAAAATCCAAAAATATTTTCATCTTCTTTCGAAAATCGAAAAGAAAATTCAAGCTTCAAAAATATTTTCTTTTTCTTTAGAGGTATTTCTTTCATAAATTCAAAATAAAAGCCCAAAATATCAAAAAATATTTCTTTTCTTCTATAGAAAATGTTCTTTCGAAATTCAAAAAAAATATAATATATTTTTTCTTCATCTTTAGAAGTCTTTCTTTTAAAAAAAAACAAAAGAAAAAAAAACAAAAAAAAAATTCGAAATTAAAAAATATTTTCTTTCTTCTTTTTAAGTCTTTGTTTCAAAAATAAATAAATAAATAAATAAATAAAACAAAAAATTCAAAATCTAAAAAAAAAATAATAAAAGAGTTAGGTTATTTACTTTATTCTCGATCTTCCCGAACTACGCAAGATCTGATTCATGCGGCGTCAAGATATGTAGGCAACCCACATAAGGTTCGATCGAATGATTTCAAAAAAGAAAAAAAAATTGAAAAAATGATAATAAGGACCGACTGAGTCAATTCTAACGTGTCTTTTGTTTTGAATTGTAAAGATAGCTTGAGGTGGTCTGTTTGTGGTAAATTGACAACACAATATCCAATGAAAAATGACAAGTGACATCGAAGATGTTACGAGTGGTCATGAGACTCAGGGTCAGAGGGTTCGACATGAGTCTATCATGGTTGAGGAAAATAGAGTACTGAAACAGAAAATAACTGAAATGTGTCAAGCATGGGCCAATGGCAGGGTACCGCGCTTTTCTTCTCATGGTTTCCCAGAGTTGACACCCATCTCAACTACTTCCATTCCGGTCTCATTGCCTGATAAATCCTATCCACCTGGGTTCAGTCCTTATCCCAACTGCACCACTACAGTTGGAAGATCTGTTGCTTTCTCCCAAAGTGTTCCATTGGCAACCAATCAGACAACCGTTGTTGTTATGCCTGTCTTCATTATCCCACCACTAACAGTGGTACAAAAGAAAACCATGAGTCACAATTTGCTACCCAGCAAAAACAGTACCACTCTCCTGTGTACCATTCGTACCTATTCGATCTTCCTGCAAAAATTGAGAAGCCTGCCCAAAAGATGGCACAGAAAAAAATGACTCAAAGGCTGAAAAGCTTAGAACAACAATTAAAAACACATGAAAGGGTTGGCAGGTCAGAAAAGTATTGCCTTCAAGGATCTATGTATGTTCCCCGATGTTCATTTACCACTTGGTTTCAAGACTCCCTAATTTGAAAAGTATGATGGATGTGGAGACCCCATGGCCCATCTGAAAAAGTATTGCAATCAACTAAGAGGTACGGGAAGAAATGAAGAATTGCTAATGACTTATTTTGGGGAAAGCCTTGTGGGGGTAGCCTCTGAATGGTTTATTGATCAAGATACCTCTCATTGGTATGTCTGGGATGATATGGCCCAGGCCTTTGTCAAACAGTTCCAATACAACATCGACATTGCCCCGGACCGCAATTCTCTTTCCAACCTGACGAAGAAACCAACTGAAAGTTTTAGGGAATATGACATTAAATGGAGAGAGCAAGCGGCTAAAGTTAAGCCACCCATGGATGATCACGAGTTAATCACTGTCTTCCTTCAGGTGCAAGAGCCAGATTACTTTCAAAACATGATGTCCTCAGTTGGAAAATCCTTCGCAGAAGCAATCAAAATGGGAGAAATGGTAGAGAATGGCCTTAAGGAAGGAAAAATTATAAGTCAATCAGCTCTCAAAGCTGCAACTCAGGCTATCCAAATTGAATCTGGTAATTTGAGTGACATGAATGAGAATAATGAAGAAATCATGATGACATCAGGGTCGAGAAGAGGTTCTAGGAAAATATCTCAAAGGTATGACCAGCCTCATATGTTTTTGAATGATTCCCCTGACCACTACTATCCACCTTAAAACCCCCAATACTCTCTTGCTCCACCTGAGTATGTTGTCCGGTCACCAAGGCACCCCAGAAGGCGAGCATCAACACTGCAAAATCTCCACCAACCTCGACAAAATTTTCAAGTGACCTATAACCCGCATCCTGGCAAGGGGTATAGAGGAGAACAAGGGTTGAAAGATAATTTTACACCAATAGGAGAGTCATATGCAAGCTTGTTTGAGAAATTAAAGCATTATGACATGATTGCACCTATTCCTCCAAATCATGTGGATCCACGTGCAAGAAGCTTTGACTCTTCTAAAAGGTGTGAATACCATTCCAATGCCCAGGGGCACGATGTTGAAAGCTGTCGGGATTTCAAAAGAGAAATAGAAAGGATGATCCAGGAAAATCTGATTGTAATCCAAGACAGTGACACCCAGAATATCATGCAGAATCCTTTACCCGAACATGATGATACACACTTTTTGGGGATGATGCATGGTGACAGGGAGTATGAGAATCCTCTCGGGAACTCGCTGACTGAAGTTAATGATTTTGAAATTGGAGAAGGCTCTGCTGATTCTGATGAGAAAATTTGTGGCTAAATATCAAGCTTAGCAATTGGAAAGTCATTTCCTCCTCACGAGGAAGGAATCTTGGTAGTTTGTTTTGATGTTTTTTCTGTTATCTGGGTTATTTCAGGGTTGTGATCCAGATTTTATTTGTTTTACTGAGTCAAACCCTTCTATCCCTCTATTCTGTTTGTGTTAGTCTTGTCTGTCTGTTTTGTTGCTATTTTCATTATCTGGGTTATTTTAGGATTGTAACTCGGATTTTAGGTTCTTTGTCTCAATGAAATACAATTGTACTTTTGTGTCATTCCATGCTTAGTTCTTTTCCCGCTAGTTTTAGTGATATGCATGCGAAAATTTCGGCCAGATCTTAGAAAACTGATTTAGTCTTGACTGAGATAAGTAAGAACAAGACACTTTTGAGGATGAATAAAGATTTGAGATACTTTGGAAGTAAGGTCGAGTAAATTGCACCTTCAAGTCATTGTGAAGATCGGGCTTGAGGATGTTTTATCAATTGAAGCTTGGTCGAAAGTTTGTCATTAATAGACGGAAAGTGTATTTTGACCATGACACCAAGAAATAGACATGTTCATGAATGCTATGATCGCAAAAAGATAATTTGTTTTGGAGTTCTCGAGGCCAGGAGGCCCTTTTTCTGCTACCCAAACACTTTATACCCTTTGTTACCCCTTTTGAGCCTGTGTTATTTCATTTGACCACCCTCTCTTGGAATCAAGTTTAGAGTCAAAAGTCCAAAAAAAAGAGAATGAAAAAAAATTGAAAATGAAAAAAAAGAAAGAAAAAAATCCATGCCTCAAGAGTACAAATTGGGGCAACTCTTAGAAAGTTCAAATGAAAAAAAAGAGAGAGAAGAAAAGAACAGTCAAAGTCCATGCCCTTAGAAAATAAAATCTTGGGAAATTTGTTTTGAGAAAGAAAAGTTGAAAGAAAGAAAAATGAAATGAAAAAAAAAGAAAAAAAGGAAAAGACAAAGAAAAGAAAGAAAGGAAAACAAACAAAAAAATAGTTAGGTCAGATGTTTGAACTACGTTAGACCTGATTCCTAAAAAAGAGAATACGTAGGTAGCCTTACACGGTTCCGTCCAACCAAATAAAAATTCAAAAAAAAAAAAATCCAGAAAAATCCCCAGTAGCTAAAACTGGGGCAAAGATTTTATTACACTTTTGAAAAAGTCGATTCCAAGAGTTGTAAGTGTACAACCCATCATATTGAGTCTACTTTGAGCCTTCATGCCGACCCTCTTTTCCTACCTTATCCAAAAACCTTCCAAATAAAGACTTCCCGAAATGCCTTCAAGGATGCCAAGAGAAGTATGCAATAAGCAAAGGTTGTCACGCGACATAGAACACTGTCAGTTGCTCCCCCAATAAAGCATGGAATCAGCAATGGTTGTTATACGACATAAAACACTGTCAAGTTGCTCATCCAAGAAAGCAAAAGAAAAAAAATAAAGAAGAAAAAATGAGAGATTCTTACTAGTGAAAACCCTCACGGGCACTGTGAGACGATGGTAAGTAGAGATGAATAAATGAGAGAGACTTGTAGGTGAAAACCCCTCGGGGCACCACTAGTCGATAGTGAGTCGTGAAGCTGATGCAAAGGATTGTTACGAACAAGCCGACTTCAAAGGTCATAAGAATGGTAAAAAGAAAGATTAGATCAGTTTGATAGATAAGTTACGTCCAAAATGCATGTCATGATCACTAAGTCTAGTTACCGCAAAAGAAAAAGAAAAAAAAACTCTCCTCCTTCTGTCCTTCCGATAGGGGCATTGCTTGTTAATACTTGCTTCTTTGAATCATTGTGTCCTTCACTCAGAGTCAGTCCTTGTCAAAACAAGCAAGAAAAGATTTCAAAATCTTCTATCAGCTTTTCAGTTGCACAAAAGTGAATTTGGCCAACAATTCTATATGCATTGAGGACTCAAGCAGAGGCTTCCCCCCAAAAGATCCTTGTCAGCCCACTTGGCGCAAGAAAAGATAACTGGTGATTCCCTCTGACAGTCAAATTGCTCTAAAAGACAAGAAGCCATTCAAGATATCAGAAAAGGTCGCCTATGCAAAGATCTCCTGTGGGGATAAGTTTGACTGAGCCACAAATACAAATGGTACTGGGTGTGAAAAAAACAAGGTTGAAGCAGAGCAAAAAATTCTATTGGATCTGACTCAGGCTGATTGAGCAAAAGCCAAGCCGCCCAGGACTAAAAGGCCACAAACCGACCACCACTTTTTAAAACTGACAAAATTTTCTTTGTTTGAAACAGGAACAAAGCAGTGCAACGAAAGTGGTTCAAAAAAAAAGAAGAGAAGAGCCAAAAAAGGGTAGTTTCTCAAATCTTAACNTAAGATACCAAAAAAAAAAAAAAAAAAAAAAACCTAGTCTGATGAATTTTCTCCTAGGATCGAAATCATAGTCTGTTGAATCTTTCTCCTAAGATAGAGGACCTAGTCTGATGAACTTTCTCATAGGATAAATGTCTTAGCTTGATGAATCTTGATCCTAAGATAAAGAAAACCTAGTCCGATAAATTTTCTCCTAGGATCAAAATCTTAGTCTGATGAATCTTTCTCCTAAGATAATAACAAAAAAAAAATGACCTAGTCTGATGATTCTTTCTCCTAGGATCAAAATCTTAGTCTGATGAATCTTTCTCCTACGATAAAAAAAAAAGACCTAGTCTGATGAAATTTCTCCTAGGATCAAAATCTTAGTCTGATGAATCTTTTTCCTAAGATAACAAAAAAAAAATGACCTAGTCTGATGAACTTTCTCCTATGATCAAAATCTTAGTCCGATGAATCTTTCTCCTAAGATAATAAAGAAAAACCTAGTCTGATGAATCTTTCTCCTAGGATACATGTCTTAGTCTGATGAATCTTTCTCCTAAGATATATACAAAAAAAAAAAAAAAAAAATTGAAAAAAAAAATCCTTTTTAATTCATTTTAGCATAGGTACACAGTTCAATAGTCTCATTTTCCAACATAAGGTCTCCAATCCCTAGTTGGTTTTATTTTAGACATAGGGTCTCTATTCCCTAGTCTTCTTTCCATTATAGGGTCTCCAATCCCTAGTTGATTTTATTTTGGGCATAGGGTCTCCATTCCCTAGTCTTCTTTCCAACATAGGGTCTCCAATCCCTAGTTGATTTTATTTTTTGGACATAGGGTCTCCACTTCATAGTCTTCTTTCCAACATAGGGTCTCCAATCCCTAGTTGATTTTATTTTTGGACATAGGGTCTCTACTCCCTAGTCTTCTTTCCAACATAGGGTCTCCAATCCCTAGTTGATTTTATTTTTGGACATAGGGTCTCTACTCCCTAGTCTTCTTTCCAACATAGGGTCTCCGATCCCTAGTTGATTTTGCTTTAGACATAGGGTTTCCACTCCCTAGTCTTCTTTCCAACATAGGGTCCCACTCCCTAGCAGACACCGGCATAACCTGGTGATCTTTCTGACAAGAACATAACCTGTTGATCATTTCCTGACACTGGCATAACCTAATGATCTCTTTTTCAGGCACCAACATAACCTGTTGACCTTTTCAGACACCGGCATAACCTGGTGATCTCTTTCTTGACAACGCCAACCCGTTGATCCTCCCCCCAGACACCGGCATAACCCAGTGATCTTTTCCCAGACGACAGCGTAACCTGTCGATCTTTTCCAACATAGGGTCTCCAACCCCTAGTTGATTTTACCTTTGGGCATAGGGTGTCCACTCCCTAGTCTACAATAACTCCGGGTGCACAATTCCCGACCTTTCACTGCTTTCAATAATAAAGTAGCATAGATTTTGTTACAATAACTCACGGAATTTTCCTAGTGGAAACTGGGGCAGAAAATTTCGTTAGTTTGCTTTGATTTTGCGCAGGTTACAATGGATTCGAGACGACCAAAAGAAGACGTCTAAATTAAAAATAAAAGAAAAGAGTTGAACCCCAAAGTACAGAAGCGGAAAAGATGGGGACTGCTCGAAACAGATTGAAGTCACAAGCTATGCATGTCCATTATTGATAAGAAAAAGCTGTAGAAGAATGAACTAGAACCTGCAGCCAGGAAGCATCATGATTCAGACCAGAGCATGCATGAAGAACGAGCCAAGACTCAAGACCAAGCTTCAGAAGACTCATAGATAGGAATGTTGTAACTCGTAGCTAATACGCTTAGTTAGTTTTTTCTTTTTGATTTTGAAGTAATAACGGCACCGCGAACCGGAGCCTCGACGGAACGGCACCTCACTCGAGTCTCTCATCCTCTGCAACTCATCATTCCATCACTCTACTTGAATTACACGCGACCTGATTCCCTTATAACTCGGGATATGTAGGCTGTCCAAAACCAGGACTCGGTCACATCCTCTTTCCTTTTAAGTTTTCTACACTTTTAAATAAAGGTCGGGTCAAAACATGCCTTGTT